>ML778260.1:445883-461281 GCA_009831015.1 Picea engelmannii
ATTTCATCAATGTACAAGTAGATTCACAATTTGGATCAAGTATGCAGGTTAGAGATTTGTAACCATACCTCTCAGTCTCTGGACCTTGCACTATGTTGGGTGTTTCACTTGTACTTGTCAATAGTTCTTGTGAACTAAAAAACATGTGTTGTAATTGACATAAACATATTTACCATGGCATAGTAGAATAAATAACTGAGAATATTTGTTTCCTAAACATAGCAAGAGCATAATCTATGAATCTTTACCTTTGGCCTTGTCATTGTGTTGATGTTTGCGATGATTGACTTGTCATGCCCATGCCACTTGTCCAACTTTTTCTGATGCAAACATGTGTACATTGAACATGACAACAAATAAATATGTATATGCATTGTATATTGTTCATAATTGATATGGATGTACATTAAGCACATGCATTGTGTTTGATCTAATACTATTGTTGGTATACCTTTTGGAAGATTGTACTTCAGCTTCCTCAGCTGTGGCACATAAGACTTCATCCTCTTGTTCAACTACTCAGTTTTTTTTCAATGTAGCAATCCAGAGAATACAATGGACATGAAGCCAAGTTGCTATGTAGGAACACATGTAAAAAAGATAGAATACAATTTTATTTATTTCAATGTAGTAGCACAGAAAATACAATTGACATGAAGATAAGTTAATATATAGGAAGATATGTAGTATCTACATAAACAAAAATGAGCTACAAATCAGTAGAATAAATATAAACAGAATAAATGAAATACAAAGCAGTGGAATATGGAATACGGGTAGAAGTATGCACCTTTCTATGTCTTCTACATTTTTGGTTAAGAGTTCTTTGTCTTGTCCATTTTTTCCGTTTGTTTCAATGAAGGAAAGTACAAAACACAATGAACATGAATATAAGTTGGTATGTAAGGAAAAACAAGAAATATTTAGATATGGTAAACTAGAATCAAAGGAATAGAGTAACAGATAGTGTTAGAAGCATGTACCTTTGTTTTTCTTGATCCATGTCTATGTCTATATAGAATTTTTTCTGTCAAAAATCTATTACAAACCAGAAAAAAACTAAGTTGGATGATTCTAGCTGAATAATCTGGTTTTGTGCAACAAGTTAGCCATATATGCTTTGAGACATAGAAATATTATTTTGTAATATGCTTGATGTATACTTCATAATTCAAGTACAATACTAATTGTATCGTGATCAGACCGATATGTGTCTAAGATAAAGAGGTTGTATTGTGAAATGGGCACATTTGACCATACATGGTCAATAAGTGTGTTTTGTACATGGTTATCTTATCCAAAAGAAAGCAGAGACTGTAATTGCACATGTAGTTTTCCAATTATTTTGTTATGGCATTATTTTGTAGCATGTCAATATTGAAGTATCCTATAATGATAATGGTTTCATGTAGATGTAAATGTTGTAATTCATTTGAAACAACATTCAATATGTTGGGCAATGTTGCATGCAGAGCAGCATAGAGATTCAATATTGCAATTTTTTATTCATGGAAGATTACTCTTACCAACACCATCTCAACATTGTTTTCTTCAAAATGCATTTGCTCCAAAATTGTTACATGTTTTTTCACTAATATCATCACTCCATGTTTAATGTAACTTGATATGCAATTGTGATTTGGAAATTGCTTGTTTTGCATTGCATAATGTCATGTATGCTTCCTGCAAGCACAAAATATCAGATTGCATTGTGTCATATCCATTGAGTATATCATCCATATGTGCATGTAGGTTGCGCATGTTAAGTGAGAGAATTGATACAGATGAGTTTGTTTACATGGATTGGTAATCATATTGTAAATGCCATTTTGCACTAGTCCTAAGGCGTTGCATCTCAATATCAACTTTATGTTTGACTTTGAATTTATCTTTTGTAAGAAATCTTAGAAAATATAAGGAGTGTATATTTATGACACGGGACATCGCTATGTATACAAGTCCATGTATTTGAATTCCAGTAGGTTTGAACACAACACTATCAAGTGTTAGCCCTTGTGATTTGTGGATTGTATGTGCACATGCAAGTTTAATTGGAAATTGTTTTTGAATCTTCAGTTGACCTGTCTTTGTCGATGTCAATACTGGTTTTGATATTTGTAAGATAGGTTTCCAATAGCACGCAATGTTTGAATTATATAGATAAGCTAACTTTTTTTCTTGTAGGTGGCCAATATGCGGCTCATGGAACTTAATCTAAAGGACATCAACTTTTTCTATTTTGGTATAAGCTTGGCTCATGGAACTTAATCTAGAGGACATCAACTTTTTCTGTTTTGGTATAATCTTTGAGTATTCCATTTGCACCATTCACCAAGCCATCCTATGAATCATACTTGCAGGCATATATTTCAACTAGCATGTATAATTTCAGGACAAGTTGCAAAGGCAAAGTGGTTGTATGTTGATGACATGGTACATTTCCATGGTTGTCTTATTCAAAGTCAATTGAATTGATGATGATATCATCGCTAGGCATGAGCGATAGCATATTATTTATTGCAACATCCCTATTTGTGTAGAACAGGTAAGGGAAATTTGGGTCTATTGGTGCAGGTCGCATGCACCTTGAATTGATATATGTTAAGTCATCACATGTTTGGTTGTTTGTCCGCATTCTATTCGGAATTGCAATAAATGTTTCATCTGTTTGACACATTGTAGTATTTAATTCAAATAATTTTATATTGTCTTTCCCATATTTCATGGGTCATTGTTTTCATATTAGCCGTAGGTTGTTCAAATATTAGAGAATCTTTGATGGGTTGCACCTGGTAAAGATCCCCATAGAATATCATGTCAATGTCCCCAAAGTATTTGGTGTGCAAATGTTTTATGTTTCTCAATCAATTGTCAATGAAATATAAGAAGCGTCTTCCAATCAAAGATGCCTCATCTATGAAGACAAGTTGTAGTTTGTCATAAATCTTAGACAATCTATATAAGATTTCCTTGTTGAGTGGAAGAAAATGTGACTTGTTAAAAGGCATTAAAAATGCAGAGTGGACTATTGTTCCACCTGCAATATATGCAGTTTTTCATGTATATGCAACTATTAGTCCCTTTGGTTTCATAGTGTAATATCCCTAAGGACGAGCCCTGTTGTAATCATGTTTATGAATTGTAAATCATGTTTTGTAGGCTGGTGAGCCGAGTATTGATAAGTTGGTAGGATTATGTGTTTATTAGGCTAGAGATCCTAAGTGTTAAGGCCAGGAGCCTATTTTTGTAAATGTAATATGAAAAACATTAATAAAGAATAAACATCATTGCGTGCAGACCGACCATGAAGAAAGAGTGATGGGAGACTAAGCTTCCACAAGATGGGTAAGGGAAAAGGGGCTGAAAGGTTGGAAAGAGAGGCTAAGTATTGATCCTAGGGGCTAATCTTAGGGGCTTAAGTCCTTGGGAATAATGATTTATTATTATTCCCACAGTTATGAGAAATGTATATTTTTATCCTAAGTTCATGGAAGGGGAACGTGTGCAAAAGGGAATGCATGCTATGGAGGGCATATAGCCTCATGGGAAACATGTGTCGGCCCTGGCACATGCAATTTAACCCAAAGATTGAATCGTGGAGGGGGTTCATCCTCCATTCCACTGTGAGTTGTATGAACTAAGGGGAGATCTGCATCTGTGTTCAGTATGCCTCACACAGCTTGGGGTGGGAAGCCTGTGATGTTTTTTCTGGAAACTCAATTCACCTCAGTCCCAACGGTAGAAGTCTATGTTCGTCGTCTACGTTGATTGAGCCATGTCACCTGTCTATCCTGTGAGCCATGCCTAACTTCTCTTGCAGAGTAGAGTCTGTACTTGAACCACCTTTGGGTTTCTTCCTTCTATGTGTCTTGAGTGGAATTGACCAGTGGTTGTGGTTGTTATCCTCACATTGCAGGAATTGAGTTGAAAATTGGCTGAAGATGCAGGTTGTCAGGCTTGCGAGTAGCTCTTTTTAGGTGAGAGAGGCTACTGGGAAGTGGTTTTCTCTCAGAGAGAGTCCAACACCAACTACAGAGCTCTAAGACTTCTTGATCCAGCCTATTGCCAAGGCCCAGAAAGGGAGGTGAAGCACCAATAGACTGAGCTTCTGAAGGTGTATACTCTTAGGCAGAACAAGCATGTGAGGAATGAGAGTCAATGAGTAGTGGGCATAAGAATCCTCCTAGGGAGAATCCTTTGGATTGCTCTGTGCGGTTTTTCTTGTAACCTCGGCCTAGTCTAGCATTCCCTTACTTTGGGTGGAGCTTAGTCCCAGCTTGGGGGTGACCCACTATTGAGCGTGATGAGAAGTGAGGT
Organism: Picea engelmannii; assembly: GCA_009831015.1. Classification (NCBI taxonomy): domain Eukaryota; kingdom Viridiplantae; phylum Streptophyta; class Pinopsida; order Pinales; family Pinaceae; genus Picea; species Picea engelmannii. Next base: position 450,201 of record ML778260.1, read on the forward strand.
CTAAGGCTGGGAGGTTCATGCAAGGTCTGCACGTGGTTGGTGGAATTACTACAGTTTCAAAGACAAGTATCAGTTTGTGCTTAATATTATGTTTTTCATGCCTATGATGCTTATATGTTATCATGTATTCTGTTGCGCATATGACTTATTTTTAATGTCCTTGATGATGTATATTAGCAATAATCATGTGCTTATTCTGTATTATTTGATTAAATATGTTAATTAGATTTAATATGCATGTTATATGTATAAGTATGAGAATGTTTCGCGTGGTAGCGTTGCCCGGCAAGTGGATTGGTGGTCGAGGACGTTACAATATGGTATCAAAGCCATAGTTTCAATGTTGAGCCTAGATGGGCCAGATAAGTGGTCTTTGGACCCAAGGTTTCAAGAGGAAATTGTGTCTGGAGGACTAATTTCAAACCTTAGATTGTCTCTGAGTGCCAAGTAGTTACTTGGACATGTCACGAAGCTCAGGAGGAATAGCGTTAGAATAAAACTACAGACGTAGATCAGCTATGCGGAGAAGATCTGGACCGTCCAATCCATGTCCAGACACTTAGGAGAGCGTGAAGAAGAGCTCAAATCTGGGCCATCATATCTGAGCATGTGGACCAACAGTCATTGGATCCAAGGAACATGCACAAGGTTTAAAACCCTTTGGAGTTGCACATGAGTGTGGATATCATGATACGTGAAGTCTCGACTTCATCAAGACTGTCCATAAGGAGGGACGTATGGAGAGAGATCAACCTTTCGCTGACTCGTGACTTGAAAATGTCAAAGGGAAAGTTCGTGAGAATTCGCGAATTCGCGATTAGATCACAACCATTGATCAAGGAGAGATTTGGACCGTTAATTGTCCAGGTAGAATTTTGGCATTTCGGGAACCAGGAGAAGTGAGAAGTTTTGACGTACAAACTCCCGAAGCCCGAAATCGTGAAATCCTAATGAGCCAAAGTAGTGAGTCGGGCTGACATCACTGGGATGGACGAGGACACATGGGATATGTGCCACGTGCCAGTGGGTCTCGAAGGAAAAAGTAGAAGCAGTGGTTCCAGATGGCATCACCTAGAGTAACGTGGACCTTCTTAAGAGCAACATGTGTCACCACCCTAGTTGGTGACAATTGTGTTGTGGGCCCTGTGGCTAGAAAGGTCGAAAGTTCGTAAGTCGGGAGTTGGAGAGGGAAGCAAGGGTGAGAGCCTCCAGGACCAAAATCTCGAAACCCTGAAGTTTCAATTAGAGAACCTTGAGACCTAGCGCTTGGTCATGTCCTTGGTCATGTGGGTTTGGAAACTAAGAGAAAAGGACTAAGGCCTGAGTGCACTACAAAGTTGAGCAGATCTTGGAAAATTCATGGAAACTGAACGTTTCTTGAATCAAGTTTTTTATGAATGTTGTGGGAATTGTTAAGGAATAATGACCTGACAAATTCTAGTTGTCTGCAAGTTGTGTTTGTAGAAGGTTAACTTGTGCCAAAACCATTTATAGTTTCCACTGAGGGAAAAGAAATGGGGAAGGAACATAATGCTTCCAGTTTAGAGAACGAAGCAAACGGAATGGTTTTTCATTTGGGAATTTAAGGATCGAACTCCAATGGCCATGGTGAAGAGATAGATAAGGAAGGACACATGAAGAATATAATTGAAGGATTGAAAAAGGATTCCCAAACTCACTAAGAAGATAGTAGAAAGCTCAGAAAAGTTCAGGAAAACCAAGGTGAATTTAACATAAATATGTTAAAGAGTTTGGAGAGAATAGAAAAGAAGTTGGATAAGGAGAGTGACTCAACCAGAACAAGGAGTCACCAGACTTTTGAGGAAATAAGGTCAAGGAGTGTAGGTAGACACCAGCATCACTCCCAAGGTTGCTCCAAGAGAAGGACACACAGTAGTTCAATCCCATCTCCTACCAAAAAGTGCAGGAGATCTGGAGTGGATGAATTGAAGGGAGATATGAACAAGATTAAGCCTCGTACGTTTGATGGAGAACATCAGAAGGAGGAATATTTCAAGAAATGGTTGCTTGGCATGAGAAAATATTTCCAACTACATAATTATTCCTCTCATGCAGAAGGAAGAATTGCGATGTATCAACTGAAAGGAAAAACATGCATGTGGTGGGATCAGCTTGTGCAGGTGCAACACATTAGAGAGAAAGATATAACTTGGAAGTAATTCAAGAGGTATTTCGAGAAAAAATACTTGACTAAGAGATATTATGATAGGAAGATGAAAGAGTTCTTTGAAATCAAGCTAGGCAGCATGACCATTGATGAGTATGAACGTATGTTCTTGGAATTGCTGAAGTATGTTTCGTTCATCAAAGAGGAGACTGTCAATATTCAAAGGTATTTGAGTGGACTGTCATCTTCCATTGGGGACAAGATCCAGTATTATGACCCCAAGACCATGGAAGAAAAGATAAGAAGAGTGAAATGCTTATACGAACAACAAAGAGAAAAGCCTACTTTTTGGAAGGCTTGGGATGACCAGAAGAAGTTTAAGAAAGAGCAGAGGCAGAAGGGAAATAAACCTCCTTTTTTCATAAACAGTCCTCAAGGATAGCCAACGTTTAGAGAGTCGAGAATGGTTGAAGTAGGGGAAAAAACGCCAACACAGATGCCCATTCATCGTTGGGGCTATTAGGGAAAACATAAGTATATATATTGTCCCCACAAAAATGGAAAAGTGAGAGTTGTCCATAATGTTTGGCAAGTTGAAATAGTGGAGGGCATAGGCAGTAGAATACTAAGGATCTATGCAACCCTGGACAACAAGCAAGTTGGATTTCAATCGCACATGATTGAAGTAGAAGGTATGATCAACAACCATGCCTTTACTATTTTAATTGATTCAGGGGCTATCCATAGTTATGTAGATCCTAGAGTGGTGGAAAGTTTGCAATTTTTGAGAAGAAAACATGAAAATTATTGGTTAGTGCAGCTAGCTACAGGAACCAAGAGGAAATTCACTGAGTTGGTTAAGTTATGTCCAGTAGACATGAATGGACTGAGCACAAAGGCTGAATTGAATATTCTGCCTTTAGGGTCTTATGACTGTCTAATTGGGATGGACTGGTTGGACCAACACCATGCCATATTGGACTGTCGTAATAAGGCATTCACTTGCCCGGATGAGGAAGGGAATCAGAAAAAAGTCCAATGAATTCCTAGAGTTGTTGCTATCAGAGAAATCTCAGCAATGCAGCTAAAGAAGTGCTACAGAAAAGGTTGTCAATTATTTGCAGCCCATGTGGAGGAAACACCTAAGGATAAGGTGTCAGGTATCAAAGACCATGCAGTACTAAAAGAGTTTGAATATGTATTTCAGGAGGTACCCGAACTGCCTCTGAAGAGAGATATTGACTTCTCTGTAAATTTGATGCTTGGAGTAGCTCTAGTGTCAAAAGCTCCTTACAGAATGAGTACGCCAGAGCTAAAAGAGTTACAATTGCATATTGAAGAGCTTCTGAAGAAGGGGTATATACACCCAAGTGTGTCACCTTGGGGAGCCCTAGTTCTATTCATGAAGAATAAAGATGGAACGCTAAGATTGTGTATCAATTTTAGACAATTGAACAAAGTGAATGTAAAAAACAAGTATCCTCTGTCGAGGATTGATGACCTCTTCGATCAGTTGAAGGATGTGAAGTTATTTCGAAGATAGATCTCAGGTCAGGATATCACCAGGTAAGGATAAAGGATGAAGACATCAACAATACTACCTTTAGAACATGGTATGATCATTACGAATTCACAATGGTTCCATTTGGTTTGTCAAATGCACCCACTATTTTTATGTGTCTGATGAATGGTGTATTCAGGGACTCTTTGGAAAAAAAATTCTTAGTCTTTTTGGATGACATTCTGGTGTATTCCAATTCAGAGGAAAAGCATGAACAACATCTGAGGATGGTGTTGCAGGTGCTAAGAGAGCACCAAATGTATGTGAAGTTGAGCAAGTTATTGTTTTACCAGGAGCATATCCATTACCTGGGGCATATTATTTGGAAGGATGGAATAGCTATAGACCCTAAGAAGATTGAGGCCATTAGAGGATGGTCAGTGCCAAAGAACGTGAAAGAAGTTAGATACTTCATGGGTTTAGCTGGTTATTACAGAAGGTTTATCGCAGGGTTCTCAAGGATAGCTCACCCTATCACTTTCTTGCAAAGGAAGGAGAAGCAGCTTTAGTGGACAGAGGAACGTGAGAAAATCTTTCAGCGATTGAAGCAACTGTTAACCAATGATCCAATATTGAGGATTGCATATCCAAATGAAGATTTCATGGTATGCCCTGATGCATGCAAAGAAGGAATGGGAGGAGTCCTCAATCAGAATGGATTCGTAATTTGTTATGAATATAGAAAGTTGAAAGAGCACAAAAGGAACTATGCAACTCATGATTTGGAGTTGGCAGCCATAGTACACGCTCTAAAGAAGTGGAGGCATTACCTCATGGGAAGGAGGTTTGAACTAAGAACAGACCATAATGGTCTGAAGTACTTGTTTGATCAACCAACCTTGAACGCTAGACATAGTAGGTGGATGGAATTTCTCTATGAGTACGATTTTGATATCAAGCATATCAAAGGGAAGGAAAATAAAGTGGCTGATGCACTCAGTAGGAGAGTACACAAATTACATGCTACAACCATTAGCATGTACCGAACTAATATAAAAGGTAGAATTTTAGATGCCGCAAATGCAGATTTGCAGTACATCGAGCGGGTAGCAAAGCTACAACAAGGTGAGATGCCACAGAAAGTGGAAAATTATAAATTGGAAACCAATGGAACACTTCTGTACAAGAACATAATTTATGTACCTAATGTCCAGGACTTGAAACATGTGATTTTTCATGAAATGCATAATGTGCCTTATGCAGTGCACCTTGGATATCAGAAAATTGTGGTAGCGGTCAGGAGCCATTACTTTTGGCCAGGTATGAAGAAGAAGATTCTTGAATACATCGCTAGATGTATGGAGTGATAGAAAGTTAAAGCAGAGAATAGACACCTAGCAGGGTTACTGCAACCTTTACCCATTCCTAAGTGGAAGTGGGAAGTGGTGACAATGGACTTCATCACAAGATTGCCCAAGACCGGCAAGCAACATGATTCAATTATGGTGGTGGTGGAAAATCTTACGAAAGCTACCCATTTCATTCCATTAAAGACTACTCATAGGGCAGTGGATGTTGCCGACATATTTTTGAAGTGGCACAATTGCACGGGATTCCCAAGATAATTGTGTCCGACAGAGACCAAAAATTCACCTCGAATTTATGGAAAGGGTTATTCAAAGGGTTCAGAATGAATCTAAATTTCAATATAGCTTATCATCCTGAGTCTGATGGATAGACAAAGAGGGTGAACAGAGTAATTGAAGACATGCTAAGGATGTATGTGATGTACAAACCATCAAAATGGGAAGACTACCTGTGCTTGGTAGAATTCGCCTACAACAATGGGTATCAAGTATCATTGAAGATGAGACCATTTGAAGCACTTTATGGAAGAAAGTGCAATACTCCAGTAAGCTGGGATAATCCAACTGATAGGGCAGTAGTTGGGCCAGATTTGCTCAAGGAAATGGAAGAACAAATGCTAAAAATCAAGCATAATTTAAAGGATACCCAAAACAGATAGAAAATTTATGTTCATAAGAACAGAACCCACATAGAGTTTAAAGTGGGTGATCATGTTTTCCTGAAAGTGAAAGCCAATAGAAGTTCCCTGAAGCTGGGAAACTGTGCCAAGTTGGCAGCCATATTTTGTGGCCCATTTGAAATCCTAGAAAGGATTGGGCCAGTTGCATATATGATTTCATTACCGGCATCCATGACTGTACATAATGTGTTTCATGTTTCATTGCTTAAGAAATATATACCTGATGAGAATCATGTAATTTATTGGAATGTGATTCAGGTGGAGCAACAAGGTGTCCTGCAAGTGCCTCTTGTGTGCATATTCGACCATAAAACCAAACAACTCTGGAATCGATCCATAGGGCTTGTAAAGGTCCAGTGGACCTGGTACAATCCTAAGGACACGACATGGGAGCATGAAGATGCTATGTAGGCAGAATATCCGCATCTTTTTGAAGATTTTTGAAATCTTACGGAGGCTGTGTAAAAGCTGCACTGAGGACAATAAAAAAATAAGGGGAGGGGATTGTAATATCCCCAAGGACAAACCCTGTTGTAATCATGTTTATGAATTGTAAATCATGTTTGGTAGGCTGGTGAGATGATTATTGATAAGCTGGTAGGCTTATGTGTTTATTAGGCCGGAGAGCCTAAGTGTTAAGGCCGGGAGCCTGTTTTTGTAAATGTAATATGCAGAACATTAATAAAGAATAAACATCGTTGCGTGCAGACTGACCAAAAAGAAAGAGTGATGGGGGATTAAGCTTCCACAAGGTGGGTAAGGAAAAAGGGGTTGAAAGTTTGGAAAGAGAGGCAAAGTGTTGAGCCTAGGGGCTAAGTTTAGGGGCTTAAGTCCTTATGAATAATGATTTATTATTATTCCCAAAGTTATGAGAAATGCATGTTTTTATCCTAAGTTCTTGGAAGGGGAACATGTGCAAAAGGGAACGCATGCTATGGAGCACATGCAGCCTCATGGGCAACATGTGTCATCCCTGGAACATGCAATTTAACCCAAAGATTGAACCGTGGAGGGGGTTTGTCCTCCATTCCACCGTGAGTTGTATGAATCGAGAGGAGCTATGCATTTGTGTTCGATATGCCTCACGTAGCTTGGGGTGGGAAGCCTGTGATGTTTTTCTAGAAAGATGATTCACCTCGGTCCAAACGACAGAAGTCTTTGTTCGTTCTCTGCATTGATTGAGCCGTGTCACCTGTGTGTCCTGTGAGCCGAGCCTAACTTCTCTTATAGAGTAGAGTCTGTACCTGAACCACCTTTGGGTTTTTTCCTTTGGTGTGTCCTGAGTGGAATTGACCAGTGGTTATGGCTGTTATCCTCACCTTGCGGGAATTGAGTTTAAAGCTGGTTGAAGAGGCAAGTTGTTAGGCCTAAGAGTAGCTCTCTTCAAGTGAGAGAGGCTACTGGGAAGTGATTTTCTCTTAGACAGAGTCCAACACCAGCTATGTAGCTCTAAGACTTCATGATCTAGTGTGTTGCCAAGGCCCAGAGAGGGAGGTGAAGCACCGATGGACTGAGCTTATGAAGGTGTATACTCCCAGGTGGAACAGGCATGTGGGGAATGAAAGTCCATGAGTAGTGGGCATTATAAGGCTCCTGGGGAGAATCATTCCAATTTCTCTGTGCAAGTTTTCCTATAACCTCAGCCTAGTCTAGCATTCCCTTACCTTGGGTGGATCTTAGTCCCATCTTGGGGGTGACCCACTGTTGAGCGTGATGAGCATTGAGGTATAAGGCTAGGAGGTTCGTGGAAGGTTTGCATGTGGTTGGTGGAATTACCACAGTTTCAAAGATAAGTATTAGTTTGTGCTTAATATTATGTTTTGCATACTTGTGATGCTTATATGTTATCATGTATTATGTTGCGCATAGGAGTTATTGTTAATGTCATTGATGATGTATATTAGCAGTAATCATGTGCTTACTCTGTATTGTTTGATTAAATATGTTAATTAGATTTAATATGCATGTTATATATATAAGTATGAGAATGTTCCATGTGGTAGTGTTTCCCAACAAGTGGATTGGTGGTCAGGGACGTTACACATAGGGTTTGTCGAATTGTTTGAATCATAGATTTGTATAAGCATTTGGAATAGTGCTTTCGATGTGAATGTCTTGCATGTTCCTGCCCTGCCTGTAAGGAACAAGTGCACAAGAGTGTGCATGTTTAAGCATTTTTTAATTGAAATGTCCTTTAGGATTGCTTTCTTTTCTCGATTCAACAGTCATCTAACTCTGTAGTATTCGTTATTTTGAATAAAGAAAGGATGTTTTATGACTTGAAATCCAAGATTGACACATTTTTTAATGGTGGTTGCTCGAGGACAAGGAAAATTTTCTTGCAAGTCATAGGACTCACATAGATTTTTAGTTGTTTTATGGTTTGTTAATGTCTCATCAACATTGTTAGGGTTTTCTAGTTCATGAACTGTACTTTCTAAATCACCCCATGTTGGATTAACATTGTATGTAAATCTAGATTCATTGGTTTTTACTGTAGTCTCATAAGAAATATATGTAGCTTCCCATGTAGGGAAGTTATGTTTTAAGGTGTTTTCATTTTGATCAAATGGAACATAGAACAATAGTTTTTCTCTACAATAGTTTTCATAGTTGTTGTGTTTGTTGTATTTGACAAAGCGTATTACATTTGGCTTTTTTATTTTTGATATGGGTGTACCATTTTTTTTGTAATGCGATACAAACTCTACAAGGAAGATATGCTTAATAGGAGATGGAATTTGGAGGTAATAATCAATAATAGAGAGACATATCATGTCCTCTAAATGATCTAAAAATGAAGAATACTTGTATTCTTGAAAATATTTGCAAGTTAAATTTATGTGTTAAAATGCAAATGGATCAGCTTTGAAACACAATTTTAATAGGATTTACTCATTCAAGATGCATATAAATAGTAGCATAATCAATGAACAAAAAACACATAACACAACAAATGATAAAGGAGTTCACCCCTCTCTTGGGCTACATCTCATGGTCCAGCTTCCAATGGATCATTTGTATTATTTTCTCAAAGTGCTCAAAAATGTGTTTTAAAATGCTCAAAATGCCAAATAGACTGCTCTAATGGCTTCAAAATGTCCAAAATCCCCTAGCTGGGCTTTTTCGGCACCTCATTTGGCCAAAAATTGAAGTAGATAGGCTTCCTGGAAGTCTTCCCTTCAAGCTTGTTGTCTCTTCATCTACAAAACGCACCTCTCTTGGACCAACCTAGTCCACATGCAATTTAAAGCGTAAAAACTTGGCACTGGGTGCAACCACACAAACAGTCCAAACTGTCGAACAGTTACGCGCCGGCCCTAACTACCAAGGCCCGTGGGCACATGGTCATCACATGACTGCACGCTATAACACAACAGGGCTTATGTTTTAAAATCGTTGATAACCGTAATGTTAAACCCACGCGCATATATATGTTGGTCACATGTCATACCAAACCGCACATATACAAATGGTTATAACATAGTTACGATGGGTCTAACCACTGTAGTTCCAGTCGCATACAATATAACATATAACCACGGGCCAGGTCTTAGCCCCGACCCAGTCAACACTGCAACATACATTTAAACGATGTTAAATACAATGCAATGCATATATATATCAAGTAACATGTGTGGGCACACCGGTTGGGCAGCCTTTCCCAAAGCTTTACCCTGCCCTAAAGGTCACAGGGTCGACTCCTACTAAGTGCAAAGATTTTAACCAACAAATAGGTGACACGTGGCAGCCATTGATTGGGCCACGTGTCGCCATCCCATTCACTGCCAACAAACTATGTCACATGCCAACTGTCCAATAACTATCTACCATGTCATCGTATGGCATGCCATGTCATTGTATGACCTGCCACATCATCGTCTGTATGGACTGTACGAACTATACGGACTGTACAGTCAGCATCCCTTTTTTGTCTATTTTCCATTTTGAACGGAACAAGATATCTCTCGCTCTCGACGTCCATTTGAACCCAAACAAGTTGCGTTGGGTTCACAACGATGAGGCCTACTCTCTCGTTTGATTTGAAGTGATTCCGAGCACTTTGAATTTTTGAGCAAAATTTGATCCCCTGATCACACCTCCCCATTGGAAAGCTTTTGGACCTCCAAAAGACTTTTTTCAGTCTATTTGAAGATGAGGGTATAGTTCCCTCACTCTTCCAACCTCAATCCACTTGGCTTTGCTTGGATTTGTACCTTTAAGACCAACTCGAAGATACTCCACATTTCCTTGTTTTGAAGTTCACATTCTCCTATCAAGAATGATGTCTTCATACAATTCTATAAGATATTCCAGGGAAAAATCATCTATAGAAGGAATCTGAATATGCTCTCCTTGATCATCAATCAACGAAGTCTCATACAATTTCAAATTCTCAACATTAACAATTGCATACATTTGCATATAAGGAGGCAAATCTAAACGAAAGGCATTGTTACCAATCTTGTTGATAATCTTGAAAGGACCATATCGAATCAGTTTCAATTTTTTACCTTCTCCTTTAAGCCTCTCCTTACTGATGTAAAGCCAAACTTCATCTCCAACTTGGAAACTGTGATCAACACGATGCTTGTCATGTCTCATCTTGTACTTGGCTTGAATCTTTTCCAACTGCTCTTACACCATTTGATGTATCGACTAAATTTGTTCAATGAACTTTTCTTCCCTATCAATGTCATATTGACCATCGATAGCAATATCCTTCCCAAAGATAAAATCTAAAGGAGATTTGGGAAAATAGCCAAAACATGCTTCAAATGGCAACATTTGAGTTGAAGAGTGCTTAGCTTGATTGTACGCATGTTGAATGTAATGTAAATGCTCATCCCAAAGTTTAGGATTCTTACTGCAATAAGAACGAAGAAGATGCACCACTGTTCGATTTACTACTTCTGTCTGACCATCTATTTGTGAATGAAAAGCTATGCTCTTTTTAAGTTTGGTGTCCATGAGTGCCCATAAACTTGTCCAAAAACTTCCAACAAATTGAGAATCTTGATCAGAAATAATGGATTTAGGCAATCCAAAATGCACCCAAACATTTTGAAAGAATATTTGTGCCGTATGTTCAGCTGTAACCTACTTTGTACAAGGCATCAAAAACACATTTTGCTAAATCGATCAACCACAACATAAAGATAATCATGATTTCGTCTAGACATAGGTAAGCCTCCTACAAAGTCCATGGAAATGCTTTCCCAAGGACGAGAAGGAACCGGAAGTGGAGTATACAAACCCAAATTTCGATTGCTAGGTTTACTTGTGGCACATAGCGAACATCCTCGAACATATCTTGAAACACTTTCATTCATTTTAGGCCAGTAGCAGTATCTTTGCAAATTAGCCACTGTCTTGCCTACACCAAAATGACCAACAATAAGAGA
>ML778260.1:463534-474923 GCA_009831015.1 Picea engelmannii
CTCCATGGATGAAAGGCTTCTTGTTACCCTCATGAGTTTCGTTCCTTCCTCTTGCTTCCAAATGAGTGGCATGAACACAAACTTCATCTAGATTTGAAGGATTAAACATGAGTATAGTATGTCTCAAATAACTATGTAAAGCTTCAATGTATTTGAGTAAAGTTTCTTGAGAAGAAAAGCCTACTCCCAAAACAAAAGCTCTTCTCCTAAATTCTTGAGTAAATATTTGCACATTCTGTCCTTTAGCTTGTCTAAAGTTTTGCCAATCCATAGTAGCTTTTTGCATATATACCAATGGGTAAAATTGTCTTTTAATTGCAACAATAAAATCATTCCAAGAGGTTAAAATTTTACCATATTTCTTCATGTCCTCCTGAGTCTTGGATTCCCACCAAATGAGTGTTGCACTATCCAATCTTAAAGAAGCAAGATGAATCTTAGTTTCATCATCTTGAATTTTTTCTATTCTACAATATACCTCAATCTGACGAATCCAATTATCTAATTTCTTAGCATTAACTTCTCCATTGTATATTGGCAATTTGAATTTAATATCAAGCTTTAATGAAGGAATTTGCGAAGGAGTTTTACCATGTCCCTTTGGAGAATTCGGAAGAGGTCTTGAATTGGTAGAAGAAGAAGAATAAGAAGAAGATGGAGGAGAAGGTGGTGGAGAAGCACCATTCCCTCCATTTCCATTTGGAGTTTTATCACCACTGTCTCCCTTATGCTTTGAAGGGTTGGAGCCTTCACCTTGCAACCTTGTATTCCTTTCTATCAATATCTTCATCATCTCTCGCATTTCCATGACATCTTTTCTGAGATCTTCATCTTCTGCAGGAACATGTTCATGACTCTCTTCATGAGCCATACTTGGTAAATGCCTCCTTGAAACTTGCGGTGATGGTATATGTTTTCTCCTTGAAGGATGAGAACTTGGATCTACAAGTTGACCTTCTCCTCTTGTGAGTTTCAACCTCATGAGGATCAGAAAACAAAACACTTGCAAATAATCAAGTCTTCAAAAACCTATGCTCTGATACCAACTTGATCTAAAAATGAAGAAGACTTGTATTCTTGAGAATATTTGCAAGTTAAATTTATGTGTTAAAATGCAAATGGATCAACTTTGCAACACAACTTTAATAGGATTTACTCATTCAAGATGCATATAAACAACATTATAATCAATGAACAGAAAACACATAACACGGAAAATGATAAAGGAGTTCACCCCTCTCTTGGGTTACATCTCCTGGTCTAGCTTCCAATGGAACATTTTTATTATTTTCTCAAAGTGCTCAAAAATGTTCTTTACAATGCTCAAAATGCCAAATAGACTGCTCCAATGGCTTCAGAATGTCAAAAAACCCCTAGCTGGGATTTTTCGGCACCTCGTTTGGCCAAAAATTGAAGTAGATAGGCTTCCTGGAAGTCTTCCCTTCAAGCTTGTTGTCTCTGCATCTACAAAACACACCTCTCTTGGCTCAACCTAGCCCACACACAATTTAAAGCGTAAAAAATTGGCACCGGGTGCAACCACACAACCAGTCCAAATTGTCAAATAGTTATGTGCTGGCCCTAACTACCAAGGCCCATGGGCACATGGTCGTCACATGACCGTGCGCTATAACACAACAGGGCTTAAGTTTTAAAACCATTGATAACCGTAATGTTAAACCCGTGCGCATATATATGTTGGTCACATGTCATACCAAACTGCACATATACAAATGGTTATAACATAGCTATGGTGGGTCTAATCGGCATGGCTCCGGTCGCATACAATATAACATATAACCATGGGCCAAGGCTTAGCCCCAGCCCGGTCCACACCCCAACATACATTTAAATGATGTTAAATACAATGCAATGCATATATATATCAAGTAACATGTGTGGGTGCACTGGTTGGGTGACCTTTCCCAAAGATTTACCCTGCCCCGGAGGTCACGGGGTCAACTCCTGCTAAGTGCAAAGATTTTAACCAACAAATAGGTGACACATGGCATCCATTGATTGGGCCACATGTCACCATCCCATTCACTGCCAACAAACCATGTCACATGCCAATTGTCCAATAATTGTCTCCCATGTCATCGTATGACCTGCCATGTCATCGTATGGACTGCAATGTCATCGTATGACCTACCATGTCATCGTATGGACTGCCATGTCATCGTCCGTACGGACTCTACGGACTGTACAGTCAGCATCCCTTTTTTGCCTATTTGCCATTTTGAACAGAACGCGATATCTCTTGCTCCCGAGGTCCGTTTGAACCCAAACGAGTTGCATTGGGTTCGCAATGACGAGGCCTATGCTCATGTTCGATTTGAAGTGATTCCAAGCACTTTGAATTTTTTAGCAAAATTTGATCCCTTGATCACTAAATTATCAGGCTCTTGTTCTAGAAAAGGTGGTGGTTTAAGCACAAATGTGCATTTGTCAAGTGGATATGTGTTTATGAAGACACATTTCCTTTAACTACAGTTTAGAGGTAGGGAAAGTGCAATGTGGACTGCTTGTTAAGTAGACATTTGTTGAAGATTAAGTAATGTATTTCCAAGTGTACATATCATTTGCCTAGCATCAATATGACTTTTTTCATGTTCTTTGCGTATTCTTCTGAATGCACTTGTCATAGATTTGTCAACCTTTGTCATGTACGAAGTACAATATGATGCAGTAGCATATGCATTGAGGACATATTGTGCATCTGTATTTTCATTCCACATAATTGGCATCTCCTTGGAGAAACTGTGGTTCCAAATATGTGAAAGTTTTCGTTTAAGGAAAAATGTTGGTTGTTAAAGTGTAGATTGTATCACTTGGATGTACTCATCTTTGGTTAGATTTAGTTCTTCCAAGAAGTCTTTGAAGCTCATTAAGTCATCAAATTCTCGTTGTTCTAGAAATGTGAACAAAGATTTAGATTTCTCAATGAGAACATTGTCCTCTAAACTAATTGGTTCTATGATTCTTGTTGTTCTCATTGGCGACACAGGGAAGTTGTATCTGCAATGTGAATTTTTTCATTTTTTACAGCTTCTTGTATGATAATGTCTATGAACTTTGGAAAGTTATGGATCCAAATGATATGTGTTGCATGTTATGTATTTGTCCATAAACTACTCGATTTGTGAGTTGTTGACATTTCCATAGACCGGTGCACCCTTTGTCCATAATAGTGTGTGAACATGCTCACTCCCTCTATTCTGGAACTCAGTCACAAAACAGTAGTCTGATGTTTTTCCAAAGAACATTTCATCATGACATATCAATTGCATCAAATAATTTATTTATGTCTATAGTAATGAGTACATGTCACTGGGTATTTTCTTATTAGGTAGTCAATGCCATCATTTTCTAATGTTTCAGTTTATTTTTTCCTTTTCTTGTTCCTATACAACACAGACACCGTAGCCACCAATGGATCCCAGTGATTCTCTGCACTTGTAAATGTGATGAAAAAAGTTGGGGGTCCCAATTCTCGGATCATTGCAAATATATTTTTCTTGTTTTGTTGCAAGTAGTCAAGAGAGATGCGAATGTTTTTGAAATCTATGTATCCAATATCAATTTTTAGGATTTTTTCTAGGTTTTCTTTGTACTTGACATCTCTGGCCAATAACTTTCTTCCTTGTAGCTAGAATTTTCTTATTCGTACTCACATGCAAGAGAGCACTTTCTCAATTATCATGCACATTGTTTTGAAAAACAAATTTTTTACGTGACAGGAGAAGTCATCGCTTGAATGTACCAGTTCCCATCGAACTATTTTTTGGTAGTTGAATCATTTCATCATGTCACTGGGACATAGATCTCCATATAACAGTGTTGGGAAGTTCATTTCCTCAACAAATTTGTCCTTGAATATTCCAAGTGGAAGTTTCCCTTCGGCATGTGCAATTTTGGCAATCTTGTCTTGCAAGTCATGAATGTGTTGTGAGTCAATGAATCCATGTATCAATGTTTCAGCAGGTCTTTCATTCTCTGATTCATCGCTTGTATCAAATTCACTAGTAATTTCAAAATTTTGTGCAAAGTTGTCATTTCCTTATTCAAGAACATTGTTCCAGTTATCATTTATACAGATGTTGTGTGCTTTGTATAGGGCTCTAGAACACAATTCTTTTAATTCTTTCATGACAATGTGTACATGCATTTTAGTTGTCTGGTATACATTATTGTATTGCAAACGTCTTTTGAGAGCTCAAAAAATTGTCATTGTCTCACTAATGAATTGTGGCAAGGATTTTTGCAAAACATCTAGTTCGATAGGCACATTAATGATTGATCATGTTAAGCCCATTTGGAGTCGTTTATAGACCCAGGGTCTGATTTGTGCAAATGAAATTCGTAGAGACACAAGTCTCTCTTCAAGTTTTGTAAGTGTACTTACATATGGTAGTGGTGTGTTACATCTTATTTGGTCAAGTGTTGCAAAGTGTGGCAATTTTCCATTTTCAAGTGATCGGTTGCATGGAAGACAAATATTGCTACTAGAAAATGTTCTATCATTTAGTGTCAAGCCGAGGTATTCTTTTTGCAAGTTAGTGGTGAAAGACCTAGTGTTTTTTGTGAAATCCAATTTCTTGCAAATAACACATGCAATGTGAGTGTCTTTAATTTGTTTCATATGGATCTATTTTGCATCTCTCTTCCCTAGACAAGGATGCATAGTAAGTGTTTGTTGGTTTTCAATGCTAGCAATGAATGGTGTTGGCTCTAGGCTATGATATGTGATTTTTTCCTCTTAGTCAGTATCATGACCATTGTGGGATATGTAGATGCACTTGTTTCTTTCACGTATCTATTTTTTAAACATGTGGTAGGTTAACTTATGGTTGCCACTGGAAACTAGTTTCACTTGTTGACAAGCCATGTTGAAGGTGGAATCAACATTTGTTACGAGCAATGCCTCCTCACCATATTGATGGTGAAAATGGTGATGTTATTTGTCATTGGACATGTGATGTTTGTGTTCAACATAAAGTGTGAAAATGCGATCGTGTTGTGCACACATAATTTTTTTTATGTTGTGATATGTAACTTTGTGTTTCTTGGTCGAGCTTTCTTTCACCTCATGATGACCGGTTGTACAACCTAAAGGTCTAGAAGGAAGTGTAACAATGTATTTTTTCTCTCACATATGACCTTTTTCAAGTTGTGATAAGTCAGTCTATGTTTTTTGTTTAAGCTATGTATGACCTGATGACAATTGGGATGAATTTCATCCTAATTAGACAGTATGCAATGCTTATGCATATTTGATGTGGTTTGGGTGGCATGGACAGTGGATCTTGAACTTGAAGTATTTCTTATCAAAGGTTGATAATGGATGTGTGGTGTATCTTTTTTCAATGATATGATGTTAATTGTTCGATGATAGTTTGAATCAATACAATAAGTGTTAGTCTCTAACTTTGTTTTTGATTGAGTGAGATTCCCTAGTTCATGTCCCCTCCTTTTTCATGATTTTTTGTCTAAACCTTGTTTTTACCTCTTGGCTTGAAAGATTATTTTTCAATCTTTATTGCACTTTTTAAATGAATTTTGAGGTTTTTAAAGATTAGGATTTGATATGAGAATTTTATGTCGGTGTTTGTCTCTAACTTTGTTTTTGATTGAGTGAGAGTCCCTAGTTCCTATCCCCTCCTTTTTCATGATTTTTTGTCTAAACCTTGTTTTTACCTCTTGGCTTGAAAGATTATTTTTAAATCTTTATTGCACTTTTTTAAATGATTTTTGAGGTTTTTAAAGATTAGGATTTGATATGATTATTTTTTTCACATCATTTGTCGATTCATATATTTGAATTTTCAAATTTTTCCAAGTCAAAAAAGGTGCTACAAGAATAGCGCTATTCCTGCAGCGTCGGGAATAATCATTGTTTTGCATGCACCACCCTACTCAAATTGTGTCACAGCTTTTCAAATCATGATTAGAGGATATGCATGCCTCTATATGATCTATTTCGGGTTTCTATTTTTATGATAACAGCTATATAAAAAGGATTTAGTTGTACTCGCCATACCTGCATCAAATCAACACATTCGATTATCATGAATGAAATCATCACATTTCTATTTTAGTATGTCTATTATTTTATGCATGGATTGTAGATAAAGAGATAAATTCTAGTTCTTAACAGCTCACGGGAATTGAAGATTCAACCATCGAGATTCTCATATTTGTCTACAGGATGATATCTGTGGTATGGCACCCAAAAAGAGTGGCCAAATAATTAGACTAGAACCTAAAGGCACAAAATTTGTCGAGGCACTCCCTCAAATGACGTAGAAATTCAAGGATGTTGGTTGGTTCGACTTCTTCTCAACATTCTAGGGGCATGATGAACAGATCTCGATGGTGTTTGCACAGAATTTCGATGGCTTCGAATCTGTGGTTGGAAAACTTTTGATGCACGTGACTAAAGATTCTATTGCTAAATCCTACAGATTTCCGGTGTATGGGGAAATATGGTGGAAAAAGGAGAATGTAGTCATGGAATTTGTAAACCAGTTTCTAATTCCAGAGAAGCAAAACCATAACTGGAGCAAGGGTATACCACACAGTTGGGTAAGGAAAGAATGGCACAGTGCCTTGCTATTTATCCACAGGTACATTACATGTGAAGGCATGTTTTCCTTGGTTTATATCTATCATAACAGACTCTTGATTCATATAAATGGTGATTACCCTCTTAACTTACCCTATTTTCTATTAAAAAAATTATTGAATATGTCTAAGAGGATCCAATCCCATCCTGCTACAGCAAAAAACAGTCTTTTTCATCATGGTATGATTAGAACATTAGTAGTCTTGTTCCTAAATGAAGTCCAGATATATTGGGATTGGTTAATCCAGTCCTTAAAATCATATTTACAGTCAACTAAATCCAAAAATATCAAGGGGAAGAAACATGTAAAGGAGAAACAGACTCCTCAAGCCATCGAATTCTTAATAAAAGAAGAGTCACCTGCAGCTAGGGTAACTCGGGCTGGAAAGAGAAAATTGCTAACCCAACAAGAAATTGGTGATTTTCATGTAGGTGAAGATCATGAGAAAGGCACTACTAGTTGAGGTAAGAAGCCTAAAATGAATGAATACATTGACATTTATCCTGGTCCAGATATAAAGAGGGAAATTGATGCATATGAGGATTACACTACCATCCCATTTCAGACTCCAATCAAATAGAAATAACAATCTACAGGTAAGAAGAATACAAAGGGTAAAAAATAGAGAAAAAAGAAAACACCTGTATCTAAATTCCCTAGGAGGAATTCCACCAGAGCTGCCAATAAATTTAGATTGAATTCAAAAGCATTGTTTCATCCTTCCATCAAGAAGGAGAATCTTATAATTATAGAAGATAATT
Source organism: Picea engelmannii (assembly GCA_009831015.1). NCBI lineage: Eukaryota > Viridiplantae > Streptophyta > Pinopsida > Pinales > Pinaceae > Picea > Picea engelmannii. Next base: position 470,922 of record ML778260.1, read on the forward strand.
TAGAGGATTTTAATAAGAGGATGAAAAAACAAGCAGTGGAATCTTCTTTACACAGAACAAAGAAAGAATATAAGGACTTGAAGAAGAAACAAGAAAAGGGAAAGAAGATTGCACAATACTCCAGAAGACCCATGACCAGATCAACTACAAAATTAGCTTCAATATCTGAATCTTTGTTTAAGGGTATAGATGCAGTTTATGATGATAGAGATGATATTTTTGAAGAATTAGACCAGATGCAAGACCTTCCAGAAACCATAGATTCTAATAGAACTGAGGATGAAGATCTTATTTCTGGGCTATCTTCAAAATATGTGATTAAATTAAGAAAACCTCAAGCTGCTATAGATCTGAATTTATCTGACCCTATAGAGGAATATCCATAATTTCAAGTGAAAGAAAGGAAGGAGAAAGACAGAGCAAAGGAGTTTCATAGTATGATAAAGCTATTGAATAAAGAGAAAGCTTTGGTTAAGCAATGGAATGCCAAACAACAAGAAAAGATACAGGATTTTAAAAGGAAAAGAAAAGAACAAAAGGCATTGCTTAAAGAGGTAAGAGAATCCAATTGCAAGCTATATTGGTATAATGTTGTGTTAACAAGCAAGCTTAAATAGATAGACACTAGGGCTAGTGTAGTCATTATACCATGATGATTCATGAATAATTTTTCTTCAGTTTTTATTGTTCGATGCTATTTCTCAGGAAGTAAATATGAACGATTTGATTCCTAATGCTTGGATCAAATGAAACTTTTGATATCTCAGATGGAACAACTCAGCAAGATAGGGTTCCAATTTTTATGGGATTTGCCAGTTTTTGTAAAGCTATTTCCTAATCTATATTTGGATTGGTTGTTGAGCCCTCTACTATATAGGCATTATAAGTGCCCATTTGAGATAATTTTCCCAGGAAATAGGCATTGACAAGATCCTATTACAAAACTGTAAACTAGAAAATATGATCTACATGAATACTCTGTGTACTTTATATAGACACAACAAATATTGTATGAAGGTCGATTAGTTGGGATTTCAAGGACCTTTTTGTAACATCCATTGTAAGACAATTTATATTCCATATTTATACTAAATGGAAAAAACATGTTGATGGTCAGATTCTCTTTCATATATTATTCTATTTATTTTCTTACTTGAAGTCATTTATTTTGTTGCAATGCATTTGATTTCTTGATTTTAAGTGACAGAGTGAAAACTTTGATGTTTTTGTTTATTATCAAGATTGTCTTCAAGTACATGTTCTTGTTTCTCAATGATAGTTTCAAATAAGAAATCTATATGGATTTGAAAAACTAGATACTCTCATACATTCCCTTCTGTATTTACATTATTTTCTGATTTATCAATGTGACTACAATTTACTAAATCACTAGGATGTGTTCTTTCTTTTACATTGCAGTTATGTGTTTATTTTGAATCCTTGATCCAAATTTCAACCATTTTCTAAAAATCTATTCAGAAAACCCTTAAAATACCATTGCAATAACCTGATGATGCCCTAACTTTCCCTCTCATAGTCAAGTGCAACTTTAGTGACTAACATATTTTGGCATTGTTGTCGGGGACAAAGCAACAGACATAATTTCCCTGGGAGAACGACAAGATCAAATCCAAATCTTGATGGTGGACAATATTTTGAACATTTACATGTGATTGTGTATTTTTCACATGATGACTCCTCTGTGGTATTTCTTGCTCCTAAAAGAGAATGAAAAGGACCTGAAATTCCTCCAACTTCCTCATCCTCTACAAAGAAACCAATAACCGGAAAAAACCTAGATCCCAAGCTTGTTGCAATAGTGTCAGACCCTGGAAATCTATTGAGAAAACCTAAAATCACTCTTGGACAATCCTTTCTTTCAAAAGGAAAATTTTCTTCTACCAGTACTCAAGGACAGTATTCAAAAACTGTTAAACTCACACCAATTGAAGAAGTTATTCCTAAGAGTGAAACAAAGCCTATTGTTGAGCCTGCTATTGTTTCTTTTCCTTCAATTATCTCAGAACTAAATTTAAATCAATGGAAATTGTTTGTTGAGCTCATTGAAGAAGAATAAACAAATACTTTATCTATAGCTAAAGCTTTGAGATATCTTACCAAAGATATTGAAAGTGAACCAGATATACTCTCATCATCACCTCAATCATTTTCTTTTGAAGAGAATAAACCATGTTATTATTCCTTTTAAAATCCTCTTTTTCTGGAACCTTCAACCTACTTTGGTAGAGAAAAGAAACCTTTGTTTTCTGAAGATCAAAGACTTATATCAACTCAGTTAAGTTGCTCTACTCAAGGAACTATATATCCTTCTACATCACCAGTTATGCTCACTCCTAGAATCCAAACACCAACTCTGGTAAATATGGTTGTAAATAGGATGGATGCAATTGTTGCAGCCAAATATGCACCACTAAACTTGCCACAAGTCATGTATGATTTTCCACCTAATGATTATATGAAGTATTTTCCAAGATTCAATGGAGAGGGAGAAGTCACTATTGAAGAACACTTAAACTCTTTCTACAATTTTGTAGATATTTTTAATGTGGAGCATCCAGATGTTTAGATGAGACTTTTTATGCAATGCTTAGATGGCGAGGCAAGGAAATGGTTTAGAAGCCTGCCTTCTGATCAGGGGATCAAAATTTGCTCAATTTTCAAAGTGCTCGGATTGAGACGAAACTAGTACCATTGTGTCCGTCTCGTTTTCCTGATTCCGGCGGTATATTTATTTTCGCAAAATGGAGTCCGTATGGAGGAGATATCGTGATTTTACCGTCAAGTCAAACAGGTCAAAATTGGTGCTGACTGTACCTGTCCGTACAGTCTGTACGGCCACGTGGAGGGCCGTACCATGATGCTGACATGGCAGAGGGGTGACGTGGCACACATTGGTTGGTTGTTCGTGGTCCAATCATACACTGATACGTGTCACTTCATTTATGTTTAATTTGGCTTTGTAAAAGATATTGGGAGTCCGCGGGGTTTGACCCCGGGACCTCCCCCCATGGTAAAGCTTTAACATACACGCACTAGCCAACATGCCCGAACTTGCTCCTTGTTATATGAGCATACAAATATGCATTTAAATTTGCGTGTTGTATTATATGGAAAGGGGGGGGGGTCGGGGCTTAGCCCCGACCCATAACATAAAGTTTAAACCATATATATAAACATATGCCATGTAATATATTCGTGTGCGGGAAACTGTGGTATATATATATTATGTGGGCGCGCGGTTTGGAACCCGCGACCCATAATATTTATGCACGGGATTTGTTATATGTGTTATACATTGTGTTAGCGCGCGGTTGCACGGGAAGTTACACCCGTTGCACGGTTTTACAACCACTTTGATGCCGCGCCTTTGGTCGTATGACCATATGACCCAATGCTAGTCGGTTGGGGGCCAGAGGCGCCCAAACCGTCCGACAGTTTGGACCGTTTTCGGGAACCATTCGGTGCTGAGTTTATATGCGCGTTTGGGAGCGTGTTCCAGGTACATGTACAGATTGTAGAACCAGAGACAGCAAAGAAGGAGGGAGACTTCAGAGGAGGCTATCTTCTTCATTTTTCGACCGTTTCAGGTGCTGTTAGAGCCTAGACAGGGGTTTTGGCATGCTGCGGAGCCATTGGAGCAGTCATTTTGTTGATTTGAGCACTGTAAGACTTATTTTTAAGCACTTTGAGCAATTTAATATAAAAGATCCATTTGGAGGCTGGACCAGGAGATGTAGCCCGAAGTGGGGTGAACTCCTTTATCAAGTTGCTGTGTTTATGTCTTATGTTCAATCATTTCTGATGCAGTATATGTTTATTTCTACATAAGTAATCTTTAATTATGTGTTGCAAATTGATCCGGTTGCATTAAACACATAACATTTTACTTGCAAATTAATTTAATCAAGTTTATCAAGTCTTCGTCATATTTTTAGATCAAGTTGGTATCAGAGCTAAAGGTTTTGAAGACTTGATATTATT
>ML778260.1:479601-491262 GCA_009831015.1 Picea engelmannii
TCGGGGCTTAGCCCCGACCCATAACATAAAGTTTAAACCATATATATAAACATATGCCATGTAATATATTCGTGCGCGGGAAACTGTGGTATATATATATTATGTGGGCGCGCGGTTTGGAACCCGCGACCCATAATATTTATGCACGGGATTTGTTATATGTGTTATACATTGTGTTAGCGCACGGTTGCACAGGAAGTTACACCCGTTGCACGGTTTTACAACCACTTTGATGCCGCGCCTTTGGTCGTATGACCATATGACCCAATGCTAGTCGATTGGGGGCCAGAGGCGCCCAAACCGTCCGACAGTTTGGGCTGTTTTCGGGAACCGTTCGGTGCTGAGTTTATATGCGCGTTTGGGAGCGTGTTCCAGGTACATGTACAGATTGTAGAACCAGAGACAGCAAAGAAGGAGGGAGACTTCGGAGGAGGCTATCTTCTTCATTTTTCGACCGTTTCAGGTGCCGTCAGAGCCTAGACAGGGGTTTTGGCATGCTGCGGAGCCATTGGAGCAATCATTTTGTTGATTTAAGAACTGTAAGACTTATTTTTAAGCACTTTGAGCAATTTAATATAAAAGATCCATTTGGAGGCTGGACCAGGAGATGTAGCCCGAAGTGGGGTGAACTCCTTTATCAAGTTGCTGTGTTTATGTCTTATGTTCAATCATTTCTGATGCTGTCTATGCTTATTTCTACATAAGCAATCTTTAATTATGTGTTGCAAATTGATCCGGTTTCATTAAACACATAACATTTTACTTGCAAATTAATTTAATCAAGTTTATCAAGTCTTCGTCATATTTTTAGATCACCTTCCAATTCAATTGTTGATATTGATTTATTGGATGATACATTTTTAAGACATTGGGGGGATAAGAAAGACTACTTATATTACATCACTGAATTTGGTTCTTTGAAAAGAAAACAAGGAGAATCTATATTTGATTTTACTACAAGGTTTAATAAAATGTATAGTAAAATTTCACATGAACTCAAGCCCACAGAAACATTAGCCAAAATTACTTTTGCTAATTTCTTTGATGTTGCATTTTCTCTGTTGTTGAGAGAAAGGAGGTCTGCTACTTTGAGTCTGATGCAGGAAGAAACCATTGAGGTAGAGTCTAACATACTAGCAATAGAGAAGTTGAAGTTGAGGGGTGATAGAGATAGGAAAAAACAGAAAGAAGAACTCCCTTATTTTTCTCATACAACATTTGATTCTAAGATGGATGAAATGGACAAAATGTTGAAAACCATGACATATTAAATGGCTAGGTTGAATATGGAAACAAAATAGTCTAGCATACCTACACAGGAAGGTGGATATAGAAATCCTAACTAGTTTAGGAGGCCTAACAACTTACCTCAAATGTTACCAAGAGAAAGGAAAAATCAAGAAGATCATAATGTTTTGCCTCCTTCTCAAAATAATGCAGTGGAATAAGTTGAAGAAGTATATGACAATGAATATGATCCTACAATCCATTTAAATGATACAGAATTGTCTCCTACTCATTTGACACAACAAGATTATGAATATTCTCTTATACTAGATCAGTTTGAAGAAGAGGATGTTGATGAAATTATCCTGAAAGAACCTAAAAGGAAAACAAATATGATCTTAGGTCCAAATCAAACACACTGAAAGTGGATATACATGTTTCAACCAAGAAGGCTAATGCTCCAATTAAGTCAGGATTTAGTAAAGAAAGTTCAGGGGTTAAAACGGATCAACAACCAAAACAACCTATCAAGGTTAGTAATACAAAGGTAAAGGAAAATGAGAAGCTTGTAAGATAATCCAATTTCAAGCTATATTGGCATAATGTTGTGTTATCAACCAAGCTTAAACAGAGAGACACCAGGGCTAGTGCAGTCATTATACCATGATGATTCAAGAATAATTTTTCTTTAGTTTTGATTGTTCGATGCTATTGTTCAGGAAGTAAAGATGAATAGTTTGATTCCTAATGCTTGGATCAAATGAAAATTTTGATATCTTGGATGGAACAACTCAGGAAGATAGGGTTCCATTTTTTGTGGGATTTGCGATTTTTTGTAAAGCTATTTCCTAATCTATAATTGTATTGGTTGCTGAGCCCTCTACTATATAGGCATTATAAGTTCTTTTTGAGCTAATTTTCCTAGGAAATAGCCATTGAAAAGATCCTATTACAAAACTGTAAACTAGAAAATAGGATCTACATGAATACTCTGTGTACTTTAAATAGACACAAGAAAGATTGTATGAAGGTCGATTAGTTGGGATTTCAAGGACCTTTTTATAACATCCAATGTAAGACAGTTTATATTCCATATTGATACTAAATGGAAAAGGCATGTTGATGGTCATATTCTCTTTCATATCTTATTCTATTTATTTTCTTACTTGAAGTCATTTATTCTATTGCAATGCATTTAATGTATTTATTTTAAGTGACACAGTGAAAAATTTGTTGTTTTTGTTTATTATCAAGATTATCTTCAAGTACATGTTCTTGTTTCTCAATGATATTTTGAAATAATAAATATATATGGAGTTGACAAACTAGATACTCTCATACATTCCCTTCTTTATTTACATTATTTTCTGATCTATCAAGATGACTACCATTTACTAGATCAGTGGGATGTGTTCTTGCTTTTACATTGGAGTTATGTGTTTATTTTGAATACTTGATCCATATTTCAACCATTTTCTAAAAATATATTTAGAAAACCCTTAAAATACCATTGTAATAACCTGATGATGCCCTAGCTTGCCCTATCATAGTCATGTGCAACTTTAGGGACTAACAGTAGGAATGGATAGTACCATCTGATAGGGTTGACCAGACCTGGATATTTGCTCTTAATATTATAGACATCCATTGTAAACAGAATATGCCACCCTCTACATTTCCTTTCTCATATGACATTTCCATGTTTACAAGGTATTGTTGCCAACTTCCAATTATCGGCATACTTTCTATGAGATATGGTAAAAGGTGTTGATACAAGAAGTTAAATGCCTGTTGACTACCACCTATAATTTCATTGCAAAAGGATTGATTAGTGTAAAGGTGCAGTGAGTGCACATCAAACTTTGTTGCTATCAAATAGAAAATTGCATTGAACAGACTAGCTCCACAAGTAGATGTAATAGTTGTTTCTATGTGCAATCCATGGGAGTGTATATGATGCATAATTCGTTTCCAATGTGGCTGAAGGTATTTGCAAGTGAGGGACAAGTAAATATCAGGTCCTCCAAGATTTCATATGGATAATTTTCTATAGAGTAGTGGTTCATAATGGATCCCTAGATGCAGTTTTGTTGAATAGTAAATATATTCTTTTTCTTGTTAATGACCAAATTCTAATTGATATATTTAGCCACTTGGCTAGCCACCGCATACAAAATGTATCTCCCCAAATTCCCCTCTCATGTGCAGGCAGAGTTGCAAATGCATACAACCACATCTTTGAAAAATATGTACTAACATCATGTATTCCATGCAATTGGCAAAGAAAATGAGATGCCAGTTTTTATTGATACGACTCTAATGCCTCAACATTGCCATTTTCTAAACAGGTCAATAAATGATCTATCAATCCATTGTGCAGCTCAGTCGAGGAATAATGGAAATGTAATAGAACTTGAAATTCATCGAAGAGGCAATCTCCCACAGTATACAAGAATGCATCTAATCTAAAAATCCCATTGTTATGCAATACCTGGTCGATGTTGTCATGTACAATGGAGTCTATATCTATTTGATAGAACTCAACATCTATTACTTTATTCATATTTTAAGTTGTGATTTTAAATATGTTTCTTAGCTATGTTTAGATAATATGCAAATAGAAAAAAATAAAAAATAAAACTATAAGTTTGGAACTGCATACCAATTCCTCTATGTATCCTTCAACCTTCTTCGTGTCACATTCAATGCTCTGTGGTTGATATAGCATATGACAAACAAAAAAATCTATAGTGGGCGTTGAACCATATAGAAGAGACAATGCAAATTAAACAACACTATAAATTTACTCAGTACAAGGACTGAGTATTTAAGACATGATTTTTTGAACTTATTCTAAGTGTGCATCTTATAAGTGTTTCAGTAGCCATTGTATATAGATTTAAAATCTTATTTGCCATTTATTTTCATCCCCACTCTTCAATAATCAACACTAAACAGATATGAACCAACTTGTTGACGTCTCCTGCTCAAAAAACTCACATAGATGGTCTGTCGAATAAACATAAGTGGAATAACTGAGCATTATGGACTTTTACCACAGGGATAGAACCAACACATAGCACAAATTCTTAAGGCTTCAATTATCTTACAAGATGAAGAATATATTCTAAGATGTTTCAATTATCTTACAAGATGAAGAAGATATTATAAAATTGGGCATTCAGAAACTCAGTCTCAAACAAATCAGAGAACTACCCATTCAAGTTACAAAGAATCATTTCCACAAGATGAGGTCCAGATCTGAAAACAATGATGGAAGATGCTTTGGAAGACCCAAATTCTAGCATAAAACCAACAAATATATGTGGTTTTTCCTCAGAGAATAAAATATTGCCCTATCATAACCTCCAAATAAGGGATGGCAAGGTCCTTGTAGATTCTTTCTCCACATTGAAAACTCTAAATTCGTTTGGAAAATCCCTTTGCATTTCTATTTTCCAAAGATCTATGGTATGATGTCCAGGACATGAAAGTGGGCATATGTGATTGGAAGGGGACAGCCTGAAAAATGCACTAAATGTATGGTTTCAGGAGCATAAATATGAGGAGAATATTCCATTTCCTTTTTTATATGTCACTATGGTTGTGACAGAGGTGGGTTTTGTATTCAACATTGACATTCAAAGGTGACAAACTTTCTTGTTCAACACTTTTCGAGGATAGCAATACACACATGTTTCTTTGGTTCCAGTAGTCACATATAAGGATGTTTTGCAAGAGAATTTTCACTCAGGTACTATTTCATGCTTTTTTTACATTTATTTTGATTTTTAGCACTTCCTAGTATTGAAAAATTCTTACCTGCAAACTGCAAATAGTAAACAACAAACAACGAATAGGAATGAAACCATGGTACTGAAACTCACTCGTGAATGGGTAACAACAGAAGCATAGTTCCAATTGTGGGTGCATAATCTCAACCCTGCAAACTGCAACAACAGGTCCAACTCTGGATGCAGGACACCAACATTTCAAAGTTGAATCAAACAAGGGTGCAGGATTTCAACCCTGCAAAGAGAAAGAACAGGTCGAATTGTGGGTGCATGACTTCAACCTTGCAAATTTGAAGAAAACAAGAGCAAGAAGAAAAGAACAAACCAGTGAGCAAGCAACAAGAGGTCCAATTGCATATGTAGGACCTCAACTTTGAAAAGTTGAAGCAAACAACAATAAGTAGCATCCAACAAACCAATTATTAATTAAGTTTGGTTGTCATTGATGTCAACCCTTGAAGGAAGTTGGAGAACCCAAGTTTGAGTAATGGACCAAAGTTTTTTTTATGGATAACAATATGATTTTTGATATATTTGAAAGTAATACTATTCTATATGGACAGTACATGTCATGCCATTTCTAGTGGTATGTGGAACGTCACATAACTCCTCATGGTTAGAGAGTTATGGTCATATGAAGTTGGAGAACCCTCATGAGTCATCTAAAGGCCCCAAAAGGTCAAAGTAGTCAAAGTGGTTTAAGACATTTTTAGAAGGTAAATAATAAACTGAAGTGATGAATGTACTATAATTCAAATTGAATACAAAATAAATTATTTAAATAATAAAGTTAATGGAAAAATTACTAAGTTGACAAGTGGTTAGAAGTGGGTTAGCCCTAAAATAAGGAAAGTGGTTTAGGATGGTTAGAAGGTAACCCCTTGAGGTAAGTGAAGTGATGAGTGTACTATAACTCAAAGTGGATACAAAATAAATTATTTAAATAATAAATTTAATGGATAAATTACTAATTGGAAAAGTGGCTAGAAGTTGGTTAACCCTAAAATAAGGAAAGTGGGTTAAGATGGTTAAAAGGTAACCCCTTGAGGAAGCTACATGAAAGTATAAATAAGAGTGAAGGCTCTCTCATTTTAAAATCACACTTGAGCATATTGAATATCTATAGGTCACTGAGGTAACCAAAGGATATCTAAGCCAAATTTCAGAGAGAAAGTGAAGTAAAGAAGGATGAAATTCAAGGGAGGATAAATTATTTTGATGATTCTTTCTAAGGTATGTTATTTACATATCATTTCACCATTTTTGCAATAACCCTTTTTCTAGAATTATTTAGACCATGAAATTGTTAGGACATTGCGAAAACATATCCAAGTAGTTTTGTTATGAATTTCAACTTATGGGTCGTTGTAGTTTTGAAGTTGCACTTCGTGGAAAATACGGTTTGTGGCTAGTCCTGAAACTAGTCTAAAACGGGTGTTTCGTGTAAAAACGTCATAACTTCTTCATAACAGATCCAAATTAAGTAAGACCAAATGTGTTGGTTAGAGTACAGTCTTTAGTACTCTGTGTAAAATGTTTATATACACAGAATAAATATTCCATGTGGGGCATGTTCTACAATTTGCTCTCTAGAATAAGCCAAAATTCAACAAGGTATGAAATTTTTGCTATAACTCCTTTTCTGAGAGGTTCCAAGTAATGAAACTTGGAGGAATTGCATAAAACACACTAAAGAACATTGTGTACTATTTTCATATCTTTATTCATTACAGGTACATAGTTATGATTATTTCAAGTTAGGGTTGTTGACTAATCCAAAACTAGTCATGTGAGACTAAAGAAAAGTTTGATGAAAATGCTAGTCTCTTGTTGTTAAAGTTAAGGAAGGTTTGTAGGTATGTGATCATATACACCAGGTATATTACAGAGTTATAAATCATATTTGGATGATAAAATTGATGAGGTCTTTTGGTTGAGGTACATGTTGGGTACATGGTTGAGACAAGTAGTTGATGAGTTGGCATATGCATGAGGTGTATAGTTGATGATGTTGGTACATCTTGATGAGTCATAGTTGATGAGTAGTTGATACATGATTGGTACATACTTGGTACATGGTTGGATGCACTTGTTTATGGTATAGGTTGATTACATGTTGTTTGGTACAGGTTGGTGCATGGTTGATACACTTGTTTATGGTACAGTTTGAGGTACAAGTTGATGCATGGTGTAAGTTTATTGGTAAAAGTTTACAACAATATATCTCAAAGTGATAGTGTGATAGTGGTTCCATCGTTCTACTTATGCGTTAGATTGGTTGGAAGAGGCAAGGATAGGTGGTTGTAGCCACCTTCTGGTTGTAGCCGGAGAACATAGGGGGTTGTAGCCTCCTTCTAGTTGTAGCCAGAGAATTGGGGAGTTGGACATTCCGTCAGGTTGTAGCCTGAGAAACTAGGGGGTTGGAGCCTCCTTCCAGTTGCAACTGGAAAACAAAGAAAGTTGGTGCTTCCAATGAATGTAATTCTTCAAGACATATAAGAAAAAACATTATGTGGTTTTCTCCCACTTTGGGTTTCCACGTAAAACACTGGTGTACTATGTATGTGTATGATTGTTCATTTGTTCATTTATCATTTACTCTGCAGTTATTGGATGATAATGATACATTGATATAACACTTGGATTATATGGTTAAAAAGGATTAAATTTCTCTATTACTAATTCACTCCCCTCTTAGTAATCCAACAATTGGAATTAGAGCAGGTTCCTTTAGAAATTAGTTTAACCACTGAAAGGTAGATCATGGAGAGAAACAACTTGTATAAAAATGGAATACCACAGTTTGATGGAAAAAAGTATGCATTTTGGAGCATAAGGATGAATACATATATACATGCACAGGGATTTGAAATTTGGAAATCAATTATAGATATATACATAGTACCAATAGTTCCGCCAACAAATGACAAAGAAGTGAAACTTGGTCAGAATAATTCCAAAGCCAAAAATGCACCTCTGAATGGTCTTGGTGAAACAGTATTCAACAAAGTTGTACATTGTAAATCCGCTAAAGAGATTTGGGACAAACTTCAAAATATTTATGAAGGAGATTCAAAAGTGAAAGCAGTAAAGATTCAAACTTACCGAGGTCAGTTCGAACAACTAAAGATGAAGGAAGATGAGAATATTGTAGCTTACTTCTTACGAGTCGATGAAACAATAAATGCAAACATGGGATTTGGAGAAGAAATTCAAGAATCTGTAATTGTTCAAAAGGTATTAAGATCTCTTCCTATGATATTTAACCCTAAGATATCAACACTAGAAGAAAGAACAGATCTAAACTCAATAAGAATGGACAAACTACATGGAATCTTCACAACATATGAAATGAGAACTGAATAGGAAAATCCATATGTAAAAGAAGCAGCCTTCAAAGAATCCAAAAGATAAAAGTAAAAGGGAAAGAAACAAGAAAAAGAACATAACAACAATAGTGTCGTTTTAGAAGATGATGAAGAAGTGGCCAACTTTGTCAAAAGACTGAACAAGGGAACCGACGACAGGTATAGAGGTAAGATTCCTTTAATTTTTTTTAATTGTGTTGGTATTGGTCATTTTTCTAACAAATGTCCTCATAAGAAAAAGAGAAATGATGAAGGTTACTAAAAACAAAAAAAACATATAAACACAAAAGAACCACAAAGAAAGTTTTCAAGAAAAGCTTATGCACCAAAGAAAACATCTTATCATCAGATGAAAATGAAGGCAATGATAGTGAGACAGAAAGAGTTCTATTCATGGAAGTAGAAGACTTCGAAGAAAAATATGAAGAAGCTGAAGAAGAATATGAAGAATTCAAAGAATAAATTGAAGAGGCGGAAGTTGACTACCAAGAGGAATTGTTGAGTGCCATAGAAGTTATAAGAAGAGAAAAGAGGAAAAACAAGAAGCTACTTGAGCGGAACTAGACAAGAAAGAAGATACTCAGGAATTAGAACAAATGATCACAAATTTGAAGGTTCAAATTGAAGAAGATAAAAGAATTGAAGAAGCACTCAAAGAAAAGTTAGAAGGAAAAGACAGGATCATTGAAAATTTTGAAGCAAAGATTGTCACATTAAGAAAGGATCTTCAAAAGAAAAATATGCAGAACAACTCAAAAGTTTTGAATGGCATTATTAGCAGTCAAAGGCCTAATCATGAAAAGTCCAAACTTGGATATAATCAGACAAAAAAGGATCAATCTCCAAAAAAACAAAACAATAAACATATCCAAAAACCTATGTAGAAACAATCAAAGGGGATAGGAAAGTCTACAGAGAAAATTACAGGGACACTCATCCACCGAGAAGATTTATATTTTAGAATCAACAACCGACAGAAATAGATAGGTCTGAAGAAGAAGAAGGATTCATAAGAGCACCTCCTTTCAAAAGATATTCAACTCCCAGGTATCAAAATATCTTTTTTGGTTTATGTTATTCTGTTGGGCCCCAACAACTCCCCCTAAATTTTTACAAAATTTAAAGGGACCCCATTAGAATCTTGATAATTATAATGAGCTACAGAATTAACCTTTTCAAATAGTTCCATACCTTGGCTTGCTTTGAGAAAAACTTAAGACATTCACTATAGTATGAGACATTCATTACAAGAGTATATGTCAAAAGTTAGAAAGGAGCATAAAAATCTCAATTTAAACAAAAACGTCAATTTGTATCAAATGTTTACTTTCATTTAAATTATGATTATGTGTTCATTCTTTTGCTCATTAGCAAGTTTGACTATTTTGAATAATGTTTTCAATACTTCATAAAATAATATCTTGGTTGGTTTCTCATTTTCATAAAATCATTTGGTGATATTAATTAATTAATTTTTATTTTTTTCATTTTGCATCTCATAATAATAATAAAAAATAAAAAAGAATTATCTATCATTTGTTTGATTTTGTAAAAAACCAGAATTAATATTTTTCTCTTCTCCATTAACTTGAAGATTCTAGAATTTTAAGATCATTATAAACAATGTTTGTTTAGAAATTATAGTTAGTTTAAATTCATTTTTTATTCTATTGTTCTAGATTTTGTTTTATTCACAATTTTTAGGTTATTAAATTAGGTTTCTTTTTGTTTCTCAGGTTTTTATTATCAAATATTTGATACAGATCTGATCATGTCTTGATTTTACTATCCAAATACGTTCAAGATGATTGATCCAAAAATAATATTGGATTTCTACAAATCATTTTATGAGCAACAACAGATAAAATTTGAAAAGGCATCAAGATCAGACAGACGATTTTGCAGGACTGATTGCAGCCAAACTGTGTGGAATTTGAAGAAATGGTTGAAAACCTAGAACCCAAATTGACCCATTTACCTTCTTCTTAGACATTTTCCCAAACAAATGCATGATTTGAGAGATATTTGGGTGTCTTTATGAGGCAAATTTCAAGTGGCGGAAATTATTAGTGACGCCCAGACTGTTCATTTATTTTATAAATATATGAGAAAGTCCATAGCCAAAGGATCCAAGAATTGGAGAGGAGGATTTTTATCCTTTCTCTTTTGTATATTATTTCTTTTGTAAACTTTTATTTCTTTTCAAATGGAGTAACAGATGGCTGAAATCTTTGGGAGAATGGACAGATATTTTTAAAGAAGAATATGGAATTTCAAGTTTCTTAATGGCTTTTGTCCTGTGAGTAAAATGGTTTTATTTTCATATAATATCTTCATATTCTTTGAATAATTGATTATGCATTGATTTAAATAGCTTTAGTCTTTTTTATCAATACATGGTTAATTATTATCATTTATGTATTATTTTATTTTTTTATCTTTAAGAGTCTATTATCCCAAAAAATTATTCGAGGACTACAGAATGGACAAGTGATTCCAAAACCTAATAGAACGACATATATGAATTTTGGCTTTAGCCTTTTGTTTATAATGTTGTTATTTATGTTTTGTTAATCCTGTTACATGTGCAGCTCTGATATCTTTAGATTAAATGATCTATGATGTGTAGGAGGTTTATATTATAAATACCATCTATCATTTGCTTCTAAAAATACAAATGTTGTGATCATATATTCGATTTAAATAATGAGATTTATATTTGAGTTTTAAATTGAATGATAAAATGCATATATTGATTCCTGATTTATCTTGCTATAATCATGTATAATTATGAGATCACAAGTTTATGTTTGTGTTTCCTTTTCTATCATTAAAACCTAAGCTACCAATACATGTTCTGAATTTATTTAGAATAGTCATAAGGTTCATTGCAGATTTCTCTCTTGGACATGGCAGTTGGATGTCCTCCAACTATGTAGATGCTTGGATACACATCACTAACTCACTGACAGGATAACTTCTTTGTATTTTTCTGTCATTTACATATCATTGAAACTAGAATGTATGGTTCAACTTTGACTATCCACATGTTCATGTTTCATTGAATTTTTTTTGCAAGATTCTTTAAATTTATAAAGGAAAAACAATAAATATTTTTATGTGCTTTCTTTATCTGCTTCCTAGAAACAATCATTTTTCACATCGATTTTCGTAATTTTTCGATTAAAACTTGCATCTTGTAAATCATGTAAATAAACGAGACTTGTATATCTTCTGCTTAAATACAACTACTACAGTTACATTAGAGCATA
>ML778260.1:491383-502226 GCA_009831015.1 Picea engelmannii
ATATATAGTGTTTAGTAATTAGTTAGTTATTTCTCTCTTTTATTCATTTCTTTTAGGATTCTTAGATTGGCTAATGGAGCCATTAAACCCATCAGAATGAGTTACACCAAACGGCTTGGGTTATTTAGACAACCCTGGACCGGACTCACTCTTCCCATTGACGGGCAATCCTTTTTGCTCGTCAACAAATGGCGCTAGAAGGAGGGTTGAGGTAATTTTAATGATTAAATGTTTTACCCCTCAACCTGTCATAATTCCAGATTTATAAATTTTTTTCTTGTGTCATCTTGAAATGCAATAGAAAGTAGGCCAGATTGACAAGTTGGCCTTATAGGAGTCTTTGTTTTGAATTTAATTAATTTCCCATGGCTCCCCAAATCATTGTGTTGGAACATGCTTTCCACTTCTCATTACCTGATGTTCCCAACGAGACTGTATCTCGCTTGTCCAAACTCACCTTTGATGGTAGGGGGGATGTATCTGCTAAACACCACCTTAACAAGTTTTGGTGCAAATGTATCAAACATGACATTTCCAATTTAAAATTTTTATGCAGATTGTTCGCTTTTACTTTTAGGGGTTGGATTAAACATTGGTTTGAGTCTTTTCCAGTGTATCACATTTTTTATTCGTTTCAATTTGTAGAGGAATTTTTAGATTCTTTTCAAATCTATGATTACAATCAATTATGTGAAGAATTTCAGACTTTGCTAATCAATGGAGATTCATCTTCAAAAGGCTTTTCAACAATAATTCATCATGTTCTTTGTAAATTTAATCTTGATGACATGTCATTTGTATTAAATCCCCTCTATGATGTTTGCATCCAGTCATATTCAATTGCAAATGATGAAGCAGTTACAAATACTATCACTCAATTGCAAGAAGAATTGTGTTCACAAGATGAGAGGGATCCATCCAAAAATGTTGAACAAGCAAGGGAGGTAGAATCTATTGAAAATGTTCTTACTGATAATCAAATTGGTTTTTCCTTTGAATCATTGTATTTTCAGTCCTCGACCATCATGGAAGAAGATTTGATGTTGGGTCAAGGTGAATGTCCTTGTTATCCTAACTCTTTCTCTAATCAGTATTTAAATTCATTTATTGAAGAAGACTTAGGTGATGAAAATGATCTTAAGCATTCTAACATTCCAATGAAACTGATTAGAGATGTAGATCTGCAATTGGAAGAAGAAACCTTAAACACTCATCTAAATCGTATCTTATCAACATGAGAGATAAGATGTTTTCCTGAAATTTTTGAATTATTTATCGTACAGGAGAAAAATTTAGATGATCATATTATGTTGAAGAATTTATCACCAAAACAGAGTGAAAGTTTTAAGGAAAATGAAAAGGAATGTCTTGAGAATACCATTTTTAAATATCATAGATCAAGATATTCTTTTGATGTAATTATTTTTTATTCCTTTTACTCTTTATATCCCAATCTCTTCTTAGATTTTGGTGGATTTGATACTTTACCCACGGTATCTTACTCTTTGTCACCACAATCCAATCTTTTTCGATATGCCAAAATTTGGTGAAACTAATTCCAAACATAACACTTATCAAGTCAGATTTGATGCTCTTTCACTTTCATCACTCGAATGGAAAAGGGACATGTTGCAAGATGATTTTACACGATTTATTTTTTAAAAAGATAATGCACTCGTCCTTATGGAGATCGAATATTCTACATTGCATATTCGTTCTTTGATTAGTTTGAATTTTAATGTTTATGTTTCACATTTTGAAACGATCAATCTTATCAAAGGAAGCATTCAAACCAATAATCTAACTGATGTCATGATTCCTCTTATGATGTGTTCCCCATTGATATATCCATTTTATCAAAGTCATAGTTTGCATCCTAATTTTTATGACAGGATCTTAGAATGGCATGAAGATTCATTTCTAAAAAATCTTCATAATAAAGATAAAGTTGTGCTTTCTTTGTTTCTACCTAAATATCTAGGAAGTAAGCATTACATGATTTTTTTAGATCCTTCGTGTGAAGAAATTGATGAACACTTGGAGAATTGTCAGGAGGATGGGGTATTTCGGCTTTGGTAGATGGTTATGCCAGGTCCCCATAATATTGACAAGTTTTCCAAACTCACTTATGTTTTCCCATGCCATTATGACCCATATCATGACCAGATTGCAGAATGGTTGGAGGATTCATACATCAAGAAGTTTCAAAAGAATGGTAAGGTCGTGCTTGTTTTTTTTTTAAAAGAATATATAGGAGGTAAGGATGGCATATTTCTTTTGTATCTGCAAATACTACATTCTTTTAATATGATTTTTGACTTTATATACCTTGCAGGATTAAAGATACTCTTGTGGTTGCATTGGAAATACGATTTTACTTAGAATTTTGATCTATTTAGTAGTTAGAGTAGGTTTAGAAGTAGGTTTTCTTTTATTTTTCTTTCTCAATATTTATTTGTGTAATAATGCAATTATGAACTCAAGTGGGTATACCAAGAGAACCATAATATGAATGTTGTCAAGAAAGTCCACTTTAAATCTTTTTCTCTCTGCTTTTAGTTGAATATTTCTTTTCAAAAACGCGGTATCATCATGAAAATTTTAAATGGAAAGTAAAGAGATAAGTAAATTTAAACTATCAATTCAACCCTAACCCAAGGTGCCACAAGTAGGACTGTTGATCCATAGGATCTTTTAAATGACTATGGTTGAGTTTTAATTTTGCATGCGTTAATTAACCATTTTAGAAACTTAGTGAAAGAATGAGGAAAGAAGAGGAATTATATCAGCCATATACACATTTGCAGATTTGAAATGAAAGAATAAACAGAAAACCATAACATGCATATTGATAACAGAGTTCGGCACAACTTTGCCTACGTCTCCGAGCCTTTATCTCTATGGGGGAGGCTTCTTTATTTATGTTCAAATGCTCAAACGTACATAACTGCAATGCCAAATGGCTACAAGACTAATCTGGTCATGTTCTCCTAGATCTCAAGAACCCTGTAAAGAAAACGACACACAAAACGGACGTTCAGAGCTCCCAGAAATGGTCCGATAGCGTCTCCTACTCAAAAGCTTCTCTGCATCAACATGGCTTTGGCTTGGCTTTTCTTCAGCATAACTCTACTTTGACTACCCTCTCATGGCCTCAAACAGGCCTGGTTTATATAGCCTTGAAGCTGGTTTCTCATCTCCAACTCCCTCCAAGAATTTGGCCTCCAAAAATGCCCAATATCCCCCAAAAATGGAGAGAATCAGCCAAAAATAGGCATAATTAATAATAAAAAAAACCAAATTCTGTTTAAAAACCCACTTTATAAAAGTAATTGGGCACTAGCCCCCTGATTCTTGCGCATGCCCCTCCAACATGGTCGTATGGGGGGCCATGTGGCCACGCGCTATGCACTGGAACCCCCCTTTGGCGCGCCTGCTCCCGGTCTTATGGCATAGAATAGGCCCATGGGCCAATGGTTATAACAAACTCGTTCTATTACATAGGTAATGAACCTGGGTCGTATGGGCCGCTCGGGGACCAAGGGCCAAGACCCTAACCATGAAAACTTGCCCACGCCATCAGTCATGTTGAACGGTCGTATAACAATGCAAAAAGGGATGGGTCTAAGCCCAGGCCCTTCCCCCGCTGCATAAACCAAAATCCAAACTCAAATATAATTTATGCCACATGGTTAACAAGAGCCATCGGCCACTCGGGTGGCTAGCCTGTTCTACCAGTCCGTTCACCCCAGAGGGAGGTCGCGGTTTTGAATCCCGACCGATCCATAACAATTTTAAACAAAACACAACAACCAATTATGGGGTGCCACGTGGTAGCCCACGACTGGGCCACATGGCACCATTCCAACCAACCACAACACTGACACGTGTCACTTGCCGATTCATCCATGTCACCTGCTATGGGTCACTTGCCATACTGCCCAATCAACCTGCCCTGTCATCTTGCCACATCAACCGCTGACATCACCCGTGCCACGTGTCACCCTTATAGTGGTGACACGTGTCACCTTGGGATAGGTCCAACCGTACGCCAAATCGACCTGTCAAACTCTGCCACATGTCTTCACTTGAGCATGCCATGTGTCATCTTTTGAAGCTACCATGTCAAATGTATGGGTCGTACGGTCTGCACAGTCAGCATGACACGTGGACTGCACGGACTGTATAGTCATCCCCCTTTTTTGCCTGTTTGACTTTTCAGACAGAACGCGATATCTTCTCCATACGGAGCCCATTTGACAAAGTAAATATACCACTGGAATCAAGAAGACGAGATGGATACAATGGAATAGGTTTTGTCTCATTCCAAGAACTTTCATTTTTGAGCATTTTTCAAGCCCTATCAAGCTTCTGGATCCGATTTCGGATCACACCTCCCCACAAAAAGACCTTTTGGTTCCCAAAAGGTTACTGACCAGTCAACAAGCTCGGGATAGGCCACCCAACTTGTCCTCTGTCTCTGAACTCTATCCTGTGCACCTATCTTATCAAGATCAACTGTAACACAATCATGACAACTGACAGTATATTGTTATCCATTTGAACCCTGTTACATCTTACTGAAGCCACTATCATCCATGTAGAAAACATTGCTAATGACAACATCAAAAAGACAACTGCAAAGGAACTGATATACTTGAAGTATTTGCACAACATGAGCTTATCTTAGAGAAACTTATGATTGATTTTCCATTCAACAACCATGTCTTGTTCTTGCTTAAGATCAATTACTTCATTTGAAACAATTAGTGGTTTGTTGCTTGCTTGCACTGCCTTTGTTAATTGTTCCATTGTTTGAAGTGTTTTATTTTCTTTAACATGATGAGCATGAACCACATAATCATGACCTACTTTAGTGAATTGATATTGATTCTTTGTCCTGTGGAAGATTGCCTTACGATCATATAAATATGGGCTACCTAAGACCATTCCACATTCTCTTAATGACACAACATCACATGTTACTTTGTCCACATACTTAGATGAAATTGCAAATATTATTGTGCATTGTTTTGTTATGTGCATCTGATGATGATTGCTCATCCATTTAAGTGTGTAAGGCTTATGTTGTGTTTGTGTTTTTAACCCCAATTGCTTAACCAATTCTTCTGAGATTAGATTAGATTGAGATCCACTGTCGATTAATGTGTCTATCTTAGTGTGTCGCATGATTACCCTTATATGAAACAACTTGCTTCTACAATCAATCTCTTCACCAAATTTACCTGTCATACCAACCAATGAAATCTTTGACTCATCACCTGAATCTGATCCCAAGTCTATAGGTTTTGATGTCGTTGCTACTGTTTGCATTCCCTTCTTTTCTTTGAACCACTTTGGCTTCTTCTCGGGATGCAACTGCCAACATTTGTCCTCATCATGTCCCTCTTTCTTGCAATGCTTGCAAGAGGGTTTTCCTTCCTTCTTTGTCATAGCATTTGTATTCTTTCCATGCTTTTTCCTCTTGTCTTCTTTCTTTGAAAATGACGATTCCCCTGACACACCTACTTTCCTTGCTTCAATATATGTAGCTTGAACAGAAACCTCATCAAGGTTAGTGGGTCCAAACATGAAAACAGTGTTTCTAATATGTGCAGACAAACCTCCTATATACTTCATAAGGGTTTCTTTTGTTTGCAAAGGAATGTCTAACATTAATTCCATTTTTCTAAATCCATCGGTGTATTCTTGCACAGTTTGTCCTTTTCTTAGTTTTAAAGATTGTCATTCAATTATTGCTTTTTCTTTATAACCCAAAGGATAAAACTATTTCCTAAGTGCAGAAATGAAATTCTTCCATGATGGAAATACATTACCCACATCTTGTGTTCCTTTTGCAGCTTGCTTTGCCACCAGATAAGAGTTGTACCTGCAAGCCTCAAAGATGCCAATTTAATTTGTGTGGCCTCATCCTTGATCTGCTGCACACTGTAGTATATCTCCATCTACCTGATCTAGTTATCAAGTTTTTCTGCATTTACTTCACCATCATATATGGGAAACTCGAATTTTACATCAAGTTTCAACAATGGCATTTCATGTTTATACTTATGAACATTTTTCTTCTCATTAGATTTTGAACTTGAACTTGAAGAGGAAGGAGAAGAAGGAGGTGTTGATGGAGGTGAAGGAGGAATATGAGGATGGTCCTCTTCCTCTTCACTTTTTCCTTTTGAAGAATTACCCAAAACTGGTCACTTCCGTTCTAAATAATCTTCGTACAAAACTGTCACCATCTCCGACATAGCATGGAATGTTTTTCAAAACTCTTTCTCATCTTGAGAAATCCCTTCTTCCGATGCCATCTTCTCACTGTGAGAAGCTCTCTTTCTCAATCCAATTAATAGATTCTCTGTAACAAGATCGCCTTCACCACACTATATCTTTTCCCTGGTTAACATGCAAAACTCAAATCCAAACGTCAACTAGCTCTGATACCACTTGATTCGTAGGATCTTTTAAATGACTATGGTTGAGTTTTAATTTTGCATGCGTTAATTAACCATTTTAGAAACTTAGTGAAAGAATGAGGAAAGAAGAGGAATTATATCATCCATATACACACTTGTAGATATGAAATGAAAGAATAAATAGCAAACCATAACACGCAAATTGATAACGGAGTTCGGCACAACTTTGCCTATGTCTCCGGGCCTTTGTCTCTGTGGGGGAGCCTTCTTTATTTCTGTTCAAATGCTCAAAAGTACATCACTAAAATTCCAAATGGCTACAAGACTGATTTTTTCATGTTCTCCCAGATCTCAAGAACCCTGCAAAGAAAACGACACGCAAAACGGACATCCGGAGCTCCCAGAAATGGTCCGACAGCGTCTCCTCCTCAAAATATTCTCTGCATCAACCTGTCTTTGGCTTGGATTTTCTTCATCATAAATCTACTCTAATTACCCTCTCATGGCCTCAAATAGGCCTAGTTTATATAGCCTTGAAGATGGTTTCTCATCTCCAACTCCCTCCAAGAATTTGGCCTCCAAAAATGCCCAATATCCCCCAAAAATGGAAAGAATCAGCCAAAAATAGGCATAATTAATAATAAAAAAAACCAAATTCTATTTAAAAACCCACTTTATAAAAGTAATTGGGTGCTAGCCCCCTGATTCTCGTGCACGCCACTCCAGCATGGTCATATGGGGGTCCATGTGGCCACGCGCTATGCGCTAGCCCCCCCCTTTGGCGCACCTGCTCCTGGTCTTATGGCATATAATAGGCCCATGGGAAAATGGTTATAACAAACTCACGCTATTACATAGGTAACGACCCCGGGTTGTATGGGCCACCCAGGGACCAAGGGCCAATCCCTTAACCGTGAACACCCACCTGCGCCATCGGTCATGTTGAACGGTCATATAGCAATGCAAAAAGGGCTGGGGCTAAGCCCCGACCCTTCCCCCACCGCATAAACCAAAATCCAAACTCAAATATAATTTATGCCACACAGTTAACAAGAGCCACTGGCCGCCCAGGTGGCTAGCCCTTTCTGCCAGTCCGTTCGCCCCGGAGGGAGGTCAGGATTTTGAATCCTGGTCGATCCATAACAATTTTAAACAAAACACAACAACCAATTATGGGGTGCCAAGTGGCAGCCCACGACTAGGCCACATGGCACCTTTCCAACCAACCACAACACTGACATGTGTCGCTTGCCGATTCGTCCATGCCACCTACTACACGTCACTTGTCGTACTGCCCAGTCAGCCTGCCAAGTCAGCCGCTGACGTCACCCGTGCCACGTGTCACCCTTACAGTGGTGACACATGTCACCTCAGGATAGGTCCAACTATACGCCAAACCGACCTATCACACTCTATCATGTGTTGTCACCTAAGCATGCCATGTGTCATCTGCTGAAGCTGCCATGTCATTTGTACAGACCATACGGTCTACACAGTCAACATAACACGTGGACTATACAGACTGTACAGTCATCCCCCTTTTTTGTCTGTTTGATGTTTCAGACAGAACATGATATCTTCTCCATACGGAGCTTGTTTGACAAAGTAAATATACCACCGGAAGCAGGAAGATGAGACGGATGCAATGGCACAGGTTTTTTCACATTCTAAGCACTTTCATTTTTGAGCATTTTTCAAGCCCTATCAAGCTTCTGGATCCGATTTCGGATCAACTGCACTCATCTTAATAAGGATTTTTTTATTTTCTTTTAGTCTCTTTTATTTTAAATAATTATGCTTGGTCAAAGTAACATCTTATACATCACTATATTAAGAAAAGAACTTACTTGCACATGATATTTTATATGATTTAGTTATTCCTTTATTTTACAGTGAGATAATAGTGGATACAAAAAATGAAGTTTATCTCTGGCCAAAATCGTTTCCTGAAAAGTTTTCTTTCACTGTTTTGATTTTGTGTACTTCTTATTTTGAATCCCTTTACTAAAATTTGATTTGGTTTGTTGTGTTTTTATTTTCTTTGATTATTTTGAATGATTTTTCTTCTTATCTTTCTTTTTGAATCAATATATTTCTGATCAAAGAGCTATTGTCGAAGGACGCATTTATTTTAAGATTTGTGTTTTTCAAGCAAATTGAAATAGTTCAAAGAGGTCCTGATATTAAGATATATCTCAAACAATTGATTTTTAAGTCAATTGTCACTTTCATTTTGTCCTCAAATTGTCTTTGCCAGAGTATTACACCAGAAATATGGTTTAAATCTTTGAGAATTACGATGATCTTTAAACTTTTTATGCCGTCCATATTCTTAAGGAATCACTTTTAAGTGCTTCTCCATTCTCTAGATGATTTCTTAAAGAAAATCTAAAATCTCTAAACCATGATAAAACTTCCAGCTTCGAAAGAAAATAAATAAACTACTCACCTGTATTGCAATTAACCTCCAGTATCACCCTTCTCTCTTTGTCATCAATAAATCTATAATTGTATTACTATTTAAAAGTGGCATAAGAGGGTTGAAAGAACTTATGTGTGGGAAGTGTGTGTAAACCCATCGGGGTACTGAACAGGCTCGCTGGCAGTGGGTAAATGCACACATGATACCAAGACAACTTCGTTGGGGTACTAAACAGACCTGCTGGCAGCAAAGTAATGTCAGGTCGAGAGGTAGCAGGTATATGTTTTCAAATTAACTTTTATGGAAGTATACATCACGTGGATACAACTATTGGATGGGATTAAAGTACTTGAGTGGGTTAAATGACATCCCTGTAAGGGCTATGGACGTCTGCTGGTAGCAGTGGCTCTGTCAACGGTATTGAAGTTCTTTTATAAACATCATGACTCTTTGATTAAGACATTATTTCAAGTTATAATCCTCTGCAAAGAAAATTCTATTGTCTGGTTATAACATTGAGCTTATCCTAATACTATATGGTCTCAGAGTGAATTTATTTCAGGGAGCTTAAATAATTTCTCAAGTCTTATTATTTTCTTCCTAAGATGAAATCTTACCAGATTAGAGATAACTGCTTCACCCAGTAAGTCGTCATTTGTTGGGCCCCAACAACTCCCCCCAAATTTTTACAAAATTTAAAGGGCCCCCATTAGAATATTGATAATTATAATGAGCTACAGAAAAAACCTTTTCAAATAGTTCCATACCTTGGCTTGCTTTGAGACAAACTTAAGACATTCACTATAGTATGAGACATTCATTACAAGAGTATATGTCAAAAGTTAGAAAGGAGCATAAAAATCTCAATTTAAACAAAAATGTTAATTTTTATCAAATGTTTACTTTTGTTTAAATTATGATTATGTGTTCATTCTTTTGCTTATTAGCAATTTTGACTATTTTGAATAATGTGTTCAATACTTCATCAAATAATATCTTGGTTGGTTTCTCATTTTCATAAAATCATTTGGTGATATTAATTAATTAAATTCTTTTTTTCATTTTGCATCTTATAATAATAATAAAAAATAAAAAAGAATTATCTATCATTTGTTTGATTTTGTAAAAAACCAGAATTAATATTTTTCTCTTCCCCATTAACTTGAAGCTTCTAGAATTTTAAGATCATTATAAACAATGTTTGTTTAGAACTTATAGTTAGTTTAAATTCATTTTTTATTTTATTGTTCTAGATTTTGTTTTATTCACAATTTTTAGGTTATTAATTTAGGTTTTTTTTTTTCACAAGTTTCTATTATCAAATATTTGATACGGATCTGATCATGGCTTGATTTTATTATCCAAATACGTTCAATATTATTGATCCAAAAATAATATTGGATTGCTACAAATAATTTTACGAGCAACAACAGATAAAATTTGGAAAGGCATCAAGATCAAACAGATGATTTTACAGGACTGATTGCAGCCAAACCGTGAGGATTTTGAAGAAACGGTTGAAAACCCATGACTCAAATGGACCCGTTTACCTTCCTCTTAGAGATTTTCTCAAACAAGTGCATGATTTGAGAGATATTTGGGTCTCTTTACGAGGCAAATTTCATGTGGCGGAAATTATTAGTGATGCCCAGACTGTTCATTCATTTTATAAATATATGAAAAAGTTCAGAGCCAAACGATTCAAGAATTGGAGAGGAGTATTTTTATCCTTTCTCTTTTGTATATTATTTTTGTTGTAAACTTTTTATTTCTTTTCAAATGGAGTAACAGATGGCTAGAATCTTTGGGAGAATGGACGAGTATTTTTAAAGAAGAATATGGAAATTTAGGTTGCTTAATGGCTTTTGTCCTGTGAGTAAAATGGTTTTATTTTCATATAATATCTTCATATTCTTTGAATAATTGATTATGCATTGATTTAAATAGATTTAGTCTTTTTTATCAATACATGGTTAATTATTATCATTTA
>ML778260.1:520265-540967 GCA_009831015.1 Picea engelmannii
TATATCATAACTCATATCATTACCCATCAAACAAACTTGGGTCCATTACCCAAACCTGGGGTCTCCAACTTCTCATGGCCATAACTCTCTAACCGTGAGGAATTATGTGACGTTCCACATACCACTAGAAATGACATGACAAGAATTATCCATCTAGGATATTTTTCTTGACAAATTCACTTTATTTCATCTCATTATTCCACAATTAATCATGGGTTCTCTTACTCCACAAAGCATCTTCCCGTGAGGGCTTTCACCATAAGGGGACCACTTTGGAGTTCATCCATATTTACTTCTTATCAACCATGACAAAAAAATAATGAGTCATATTTACATCAAACACTATTGGGTCCATTACCCAAACCTTTGTGCTATGGGTCTTTCTTCAAGGGTTGACATCGATGACAACCAACCTTAATCAACACTAATAACTATACAAATCAAAGCATTTTCATTTAATTTTTTTTAGCCTTACTGAAGTAATTGATCATAGAAAGTGCATTTGATTTGCTTTCTTTAAATTTTATGAACACAGTCTAGCTTTGAGACCGTGATCCAAACTTGTCTAGCATCGAGGACATAAATTTCAGAGGATCATATCCGAAGCAGTGGCGGCTACGAAAATGGAGAAATAGTTTGAAGGGTTTTATTGAACTTTTCATTTCAATCCTTATATATCTCAAGGCTGCTCGGAAATTAAAAACCTTCCTGTAGCAACCAAACCAACAATCAATGTCAGAATGGTGGAAATACGATTGATACAATAGTACATAATACATAATCCAATATAAATAAATCATTTTTATTTTATTCTTCATTGGAAAAAAATATCACACAACATATTTTAGTTGGTTTTTTCACTTTGCAAATATTCATATACTTATGCATAATACCATACAACGTTTCTCCTCAAGAAGAGAGGAAGCAAGCAATTTCCATGCTTTAAAAACAATTACCATATATATTGAATCCAAATGGATTCATAAGAGAGGTAATTCTTCTAAATTATGGTTCACTGGTGGAATTTTAAATGATAGGACAAAGCCATGTTGTCAAACAACTGGTTTAGGTTGATGGAAAGTTGGTTTGGATTGTTAGTTGTCATTGATGTCAACCCTTGGAGAGTGATATTGTAGATTGATGTCAACCCTTAGATAATTGTTAAGTTTTGAGCTATTATTAGGTTTCTTTTCAATTTACTAGATAAAAATAGCATAGGTAGGATCACTGAGAGAAAGACAATCACAAGATACACAACATTTATCCAGGGAAACCCTCATGGGGGAGAAAACCCAGCAAAAACTTCTTTAATATAGATATCCATTACGATGCCAAGAAAATCAACCAAAACACTAGAGAATATCCAACATTGAGCAATGCACCTCTCACTTCCTTTGTATCCCAACTGCAGCTGCCAAAATTATGCACTTGATGAGTGAATGAGTGAGTGAGATAATGAGGCATTGGATTCCTTTATTTATACAAGTTGGAAGGTGCTGGAAAGGTGTCTCTTCACTGGGCAGAGCTGAGTTGTCTTCTTAGTGGTTAAAACCAATTTAATTAGGCCCAGGGCTCGACTTCTTAATTTGCATAATACAATTAGGGTTTGACCAATCCATAAAAGGGGATTTGGTCAATTATAATGCCCGACATGATCAATCCACAAAAGGGGATTGATCAAATGAATAATAACTCAATAATAAATAGAATACTCTTTGTAGTTACAATATTTCAACACTCCCCCTTAACAAGAAGGTTATTCTACAACATCATCATGAGAGAGAGAGAGAGGGTAGCAACATTAACAACATTTGGAACACTGAATAGCCTATCTATAAATCGTTGGAAGTTTTTCTCATCATCAATATCATCATCCACAACAAGGAGTTGGAATGGCATCATCATCATCATCATCTACAACAACATGGATTAGTATAACACTAATACATCATCATCATCAATAATAGCACAAGGCTGATACAACATCAACAACAACAACATCACAACACGAAGGCTAGAGAATCATCAACATCATCACTAGGCTGGAAATCTTCATCACGAAGCTGGCATCTCAACAACATCAGCACAAATCTAGAAATATTCAGCACGAAGCTAGCATCTCAACAACATCAGCATGAAGCTGGAAATCTTCAGCATGAAGCTGGCATCTCAACAACATCAACACGAATCTAGAAATTTTCAACATGAAGCTGGCATCACAACAACATTAGTACGAATCTAGAAATATTCAGCATGAGGCTGGTATCTCAACAACATCAGCACGAAGCTGGAAATCTTTAGCACTAGGCTGTCATCTCAACAACATTAGCACGAATCTGGAAATCTTCAACACTAGGTTGGCATCAACACTACTCCCCCTTTTGAGGGAGGTCCTTTCATAATAAACCAATCTTTTCTCGAAAGTGATTAAACGTTACACAAGACAGAGGCTTGGTCAACACATTAGCAACATGTTCATTCGTGCCAAAATAATGGAGCTTTATGGATCCTCTCTGCACCATATCATGAATGAAGTGATACTAAATCTCTATATGCTTCGACTCATCATGGAACACATCATCTTTAGACAACTATGGTTATCACATAGGATCACGGTGGCTTCCATCTCTAGATCAAATAGATCTATCAACAACATCTGAAACCATATGCCTTCACCACTGGAAGAACATGCTACAATATATTCTGCTTTTGTTGTGTTGAGAGAAATACTTGATTTCTTCCTACTCTGCCATGATATTATGGTTGACCTCCAACTAAAACAACATCCTGAGGTGCTCTTTCTTTCAGAGACACTTCCATCCCAATCTGAATTGGTATAACCATTCAACCTGAAGTCATGATCCCTAGTATAACAGAGACCAAAACCCAATGTACCCTTAAGGTATCTCATCACATGTTTTTCATCATCAAGGTGAACATGTCCGGGTTATAACAGATACTAACACAAAGAAAAACATATATCTGGCCTGGTATCTGTAAGATACATTACCAAACCAATAATCTGACTATACAATGTACCATCAACCAATTCTGACGAAGTATCAACCAGGAGCTTCAACTTTGTTTCCATGGGTGTGTTTATGGATTTACACTCCAACATATCAAACCTCTTCAGTATTTCAACTTCATACTTCCCTTGGTTAAGGAAGATCTTCTCTGGGCTCTGCCAAAATTTGAGACCTAAGTAATAATGCATTAGGTCTTTCATCAAACTCTGTAGCAAGCTTCTTCTACAATATATGATGATATTTTCTTCATATTGTCAAGAATACATCATCTACATATAGTAGCAACATCACTGGCTCATCATTCATAACCTTGAGGTAAAGGTTAGAATCATCTTTACTCTTGGTAAATCCCAAGCTCATCAGGAAACTGTCAATTCTACCATATCAAGATCTAGGAGCGTGCTTCAACCTGTACAAATCCTTCTTCAACCTGTAGACCTGAGTCTTTCTATCTTCAACTTCAAACCAAACTTTCTCATTACATTGTACCAATCTGGTACACTTTCTCAGATGCAACTCAATATACACAATCATGTTGTAACAAACCTCTTAATTACGACGACAACCTCTTATAACAAGTGCAATATTTTTTTTTTTTTGTGTGTGTGCACGTGTGTACAAGAATAATAAACACATTCGACTCTGTGTCGCCACCTGACGACGAAAAAGATGCATACAACGAAAAACACAACATGTCGACCTAAGATGCACATCAAGTATCTGCATGTAAGGAACGACAACCAACCGACAACATACTAAGATTGACTACCCATCTATCCTACCCTGCAATGGTTAGGACCTCCAAGACACATAAGCAATGCTCAAGCCCAGGTTCCCATCAATTTTAACCATTTAAGGTTTCAGGGTTGGCGACTATTCTAAGGAACATGGAGGCGTCTACAACCCGCCCGACACAATAGACCAAGCCTTATGAGCTAAATACAATAACATAACCATCAAGATTGTCAACTACATGGTTGTCTACATTAAAGCATTTTATGATAGTGGATCATTACTAACTCGTTACTACTATTATAATATTACATTGAAGGTAATACATTTAATCAAAATATAAGACAATGGAAACTAATATAGCAAATAAAGCAATTAACAAGACAATAAGATAACCATTGATATAGCAAATAACCAAGTTATCTATATTAAGGCAAAGGCCTTAGTGAAGCATAATATCTCATTAAATTTCTCACTATACTATTACAGTATGCCTTGAAGGTAATTCATTGTTAAAAGGTTCCTAAAAGCATTTGAACTTTGACCTTGACCAATTATTCAAGGATATAATGGATCATTAATTAATCACACTAGCTTGCATAAATTATATCTTAGCCATAATCTAATATCAAGACGTCCTACTCAACCCACCTAGCAAGGTTAAGAATATGCCCTCATATTCTTACTCACCATTCACCTTATATCATTAATACAATTGGTAGGGCCACCTCTAAAATGTTCCTAATCACACTCCAATAAATCATAGATTTTTTATACAAAGGTAGCAGTCTAAATACTAAATGTTGTCATTAAATAAATAGTAAAATAATTGAGGCATTATAATAAAGAAAAAGATAGGTAATTAATTATAGAGCATAGATAACAATATGACCTAGCATTTATCAAGAGTAAAATCCTGGCATAAATAAAGTTGCAATGAAAGGCGTTTAAGACCATTCGCAGCCAGGTAAGGGTAATGTCTCAGGCATTAATACAGAATCATTTGGCTTACAGAAATTACTAGTTGTCGGGAGTAATTTAGGGAGAAATGTTGCCCAACGCAAGAGGAGACATGTGCCGAAAATTAAACATTGCAGAAACAAAATTGGACTTAAGGCGGTGCAACACACTTGGGCAAGGCACGACAACCAAGGGCAAGGCAGACAGGACTAGGATGGCAAGGAAATTAGAGGGCATAGGGATAGATTCTATCTGAAAATAGGCGCACAGGGGTACAACTGTCTAAGGTTAAGGCTCTGCAAAATCATTGCCAGAAATTATCTTCCTGCCATTTGGAACAATCACTAGAGGTTACTGCCCGAACAAGGGTCATTCCTTCTATTTACAAAGTGACTGCTATAACCAAAGACACGTAAAAATTTTGTCAAGCGTTAAGGAGATAGGCTACCTGTAAAATCGCTGGAATTTTTTTAGGTGGGGTTCTAAATATGCATATCGCTACATGCCAAAAGGGAGAACAAGCTTAGTTGGTGAGAAGACTATTATTCCATCGTCGTCGATGGCTCAGAACAGTAGTTTTAATAATTAAATATTGTTCCAACTGCTAAGGAAATTAATTTGTCCAGAATCAGACTCATTCATCAAGGGCGTGATTAGTAAAGGCTGGAAAAACAACCACAATCGGCTGCTATCAAAAGGTAAATTTCATCGAGTCTTAAAGGTGCCAGCGTCGTTCGGTTTAAGGGATAGGAAATTTACGTAAATCCAGCATTGTCCATTAAACAATATACAGTCACAACCAGTATATACATGTCTAAATTTCAATCCATTTGAAATCAATAGCTATCCATTAAAAACGATCGTTGCATATAACTCATGGTTTTAATATACACAAGGAAGGTTGAGTTAATTTGAAACGCGGAGTAAGTTTTAAATGCATGGTCAATATAAGAAACATAGAATTAATATAAGCATGCAAAGTTATATGCTAATGAACACACCATTAAGAAGCATTTTCTTATTAAATGTAAGATTCGCTATGGTAAGTAGATTTCTATACATTTCCAATCAATTTAAAAGCTATTCCACATCAATCGATCAAAACTAAACAAATGAAATCCATCGCAGACACAAGTACAACTTTGCAAATAAGACATGTGTAATGTGGTGACATAATCCAGGAATGGGCATGTTAATAAATCTAGCGCTGACTAGTTAAGGAATATGCAATTTAATTAAATTCCAACGCTGTCTAAATAACGGAATATGCAGTTGAAATATAAAGATTGTTTAGTATACTAAGAAGTAAATAACTAATGCAAAGTCCCTTCCATCATACGATTTGCAAATGTTTAAAATCTTAAAGGGAAATGATTACTGCAGTGACACTGTCCATCAACAAGTGCTAAAGTTATTCACTATAAGAGAAAACGATTAATGCAAGGGACGGTTGATTGTTGGCCAACAGAGTTACAAGCGCAAGCCAAATATCCATCAACATAAAACGCAGTCAATGATGTGAAAACGCAGGAATGTCCAACGAGATAAAGACGAAGTAAATCGAGATAACAATGGATATAAACATGTCGAGCTCATGAAAAACCTCGCCAACGATCAAGTTTGTTGGGTTAATAAAACACATCAAGGCACGAGATAATCAATCAGCTAAGCTATAAAAATTCAGTCAAGAAAATAACAATTAGTTTGCCTACTTAGAACACATGCAGATCTAAATCACACATCGATGACATTCTATCATTCAACCGAAAGGTGTACTGTTGCCTTGCGCCTTCTCTGAGTGTCATCCGTGCGCTCCATGCCGCTCCTGCTCACCGACCATCGAGACCTCACCGGTACCTCCCATCCAACGCTAGGGGTACTTTTCTTCCCCCTTATCCCCCCGAGACACAAAGGAGCCACACACTATCCAGATGGTACGACTAGCTCCCAGCTCGCCTCGCAAGGCCGAGCTACCACTCCTCTCCGAGATGGGAAATCCCAACTCCCACAAGTAAATTAGTCAAGTCACTAATCCGACAGCATACCATTACACTAACATCTGATCCCCTTTTCTTCCTCCTCCTTCCTCTCTTTTATAGAGTTTTAGAACTTCCAATCTTTCCCTAAATCTCATTCAATTTAAGTTTTAAATAAAATCTTCTAAAAATTCTCCTTTGTACAAGTGTCATTCATCCCCAACATTCCTCCAATAATTATTTTCTTTAATTTATTAAATTTTCTTACTTCCCTCACCCACCTAGAGTTACTCCTAAAATTACTCCTAGGTGTCCCTAGATTCCCCTACAGGTTTTAAAGACTTTCCCTAAAATGAAGTTTCTAAATTAGTTCAATTTAGAAGGTTCTTAATTGCAGATTCTTTACTAAGTTGACCTCCCGCTTTTTACCATAAGTTCCCCTCTTTCCCTTTTTATGTTACCTCCATTCCCTAGTTTCCTAATTTTTATAATTTCCCTCTTTCCCCTTTTTACTAGAGCTAAAAACGGCAGTTGGGAAATTTAACCTCTTTTCCTTTTATTATTAATTTAATATCTTTTTACACTTTCACAAGTTAAATAATTAAATTCTTCTTTACCTTTTATCCACATATTTTATCGAAGTTCTTACTCTCTTCATTTTACCCAAAAAATTATGAAGACCACAATTATTACTTAAGTGGTTTTTTTTTTATTTTAAACTTTTTTATTTTATTTTTATAGAGATATTTTCTTAAGGGTAGACAAAATTTTACCCCTAGCGAAGTTTTAGTATTAGGACTTAGATTTTGAGCTAGGCGACATTTTAATTAGGGAAGTTGTTTTAAAATTTCTTAATGAGATATTTGTCTTAGGGCCATCTAGGTTCATTCCTTTAACATCATCAACACGATGTGCCCCTTCAGAATGCACTACGTGCTCCAAGGGTGCCACTCACCCCTTTTGCTTCTTTGCGCGACGTGCCCTTCAGGACGCACCATGTGCTCCAAGGGTGCCACTCACCTCTTGTGTTTCTTTTGTGCGGTGTGCCCTTCAGGATGCACCACACGCTCCAAGGGTGTCACTCGCCTCTTGACTGATTGGTAGACATCAATAACCCCTGGAGTCAACACTCCGTCAGGTGAAATTGTGGGAGACTAAGGGCTTCTAAGGAATAAGTCCCCCACCTTATTGCGTGCCCCTTAGAATCATCATGAGCGACTGTCGTAGTCTACCCTCATGGCATATTGGGTCCTCTCGAACTAGGTAATCGTTAACCTATAGTTCGAGCCACAACGGGAGTGCTAGTAGGTTGTGGCAAGGATGTTGTCCACACCTCTGCCTCAACCTCTTTGGTAGTCATGTGTGGCCCCTTTAATCCATATGTGAGTCTGGTCGGCAAGCTATCGTCAACCTGCATCATCAAGAAATCATGTCAGAACATATCCACATCATATCATCTAATCATATGTACTAATATTCCAGTAAGACAATAAAACCCCAATAGCACACTCCCTGACTCGATCCGGAGTCCAAGGGGTTTCGTCAATGCCTCTGCATCCTCAAGGTCCAAAACCCTGCACACTCAGAAAAACCGAGTCAATAGCACCTATTTATGACAATGCAGTAAAACAACATGTCATCTACCCATAACGCATAAATATCAAAGTCAAATGTTTTAATGGCATAATAATATGGATCACTTGTGAGCAAGTGTCCTCAAAGAATAAGTTTTCTCGGTGCGCCAGAGCGGGATGTTACATACACCCCCTCTTGGTCTAAACTTTGTCCCGAAGTTTCTCAGTATAAATGCCAAAATAAGTGTATCATAGTATCATATATCTATCTATCAAACAAAAATGGAAATTGTTGGCGCATATCATATGCGTCCTCCCAGGTCGCTGAGTGCGGACTATAATTGTCCCACTGGACCTTGACCTGATCTACTGTTCGACGTCGTAACTGTCGAACGCAATGATCTAAGATATGGACGGGCTCAGCCATGAGCACTCCCTCGTCCGATACCTATAAGGAACTCACATCAATAACATGTGTAGGATCACTAATATAATGTCTCAAAACAGATACATGAAAAACATCGTGCATATGCCTCAAGGAATTAGGAAAGGCTAGTTGATAGGCCACGGGCCCCTTTCTCTCCACAATCTTGAAAGGTCCCATGAACCTAGGAGATATTTTAGCTCCCTTCCCAAACTTAATCGAACTCTTATGCGGTTTAACCCACAAGAAGAATCGATCGCTGACCTCGTAACTATGATCGACTCGGTGCGCATCAGCATAGCTCTTCTGTTGATCCTGTGCTTCTTTAATACCTTGAATTATTGTTTGCATTTTCTCTTCCATTTCTTAGATCACTTTTGGTCCCACCAGGACCCTATCCTCAAGTCGATCCCAACTCATAGGCATCCGACATGGTCGCCCGTAAAGAGACTCGAAAGGCGCCATCTTAATGGTACTCTGGTAACTGTTGTTGTAAGCAAACTCTACTAGTGGAAAAAATTCTTCCCAACGCTTTTGTTGGTCCGTCATGTACATGCGCAATATGTCCTCCAAGGTTTGGTTCTTTCATTCTGTCTATCCGTCAATGTCTGGGTGATATGCAGTACTAAAGTTAAGTTGGCTTCCTAAGGCCTCTTGGAAACTCGTCCAAAATCGTCCAGTAAACACCGATCCTCAATCGGATATAATCCTCTTAGGCACGCCATGCAACCTCACAATCTCACTGATGAAAACTCTAGCTTTTTCAAGTGCCTGATACGTCATACGCATAGGAATAAAGTGAGCACTCTTCGTCAGAGTGTCTACTACTATGAAAATCGAGTCATGTCTCCTTGTTGTTAGTGGCAATCCAACAATAAAATCCATCGAAATAACTTCCCATTTCGATTTCGGAATGGCATGTGGTTGTAGTAATCCTGCTGGGTGTCTATGTTCAACCTTTACCTGCTAACATTCTAGACATCTGGCCACATAGTTGACTATGTCAACCTTCATTTCCTTCTAGAAGAATAAGTGTTTAAGGTCTGACCTCATCTTCATGACTCCTGGGTGAGCCGTGTAAACTTCTCTATGAGCCTCGCTCAGGATCAACATTCTCAACTCGTCGTTTGGCGGTACGTAAATCCAACTTTTAAACCTCAATAAACCATTGCTATCAAATGAAAATCCCTCAAATCGTGGTACCATCATTGTGTTTTGTCCGATAAAACCCTCGACCTCTTTGTACCAGTCATCGTCACATTGTAAAGTTAGAATCTTTTCACGTAGATTCTTCTGAAGAGGCAACACCGAAAATATGCATGGTCTCCGACTCAATGCATCTGCCACTCAGTTCATTGTTCCCTTTATGTAAGTTATCTCAAATTTGTACTCGCGAAGCAATTCTGACCAATGTCGTTGTCGCGCGTTCAAGTCTCTTTGTGTAAAGATGTGTTGTAGTCCACAATGGTCAGTATTTAGTTCAAATTTTCATCCAACAAGGTAGTGTCTCCAAACCTTCAAGGCATATACGATGGCTAATAAATCCAAATTCTTTGTCGCGTAGTTCTCTTCATGCCTTCTCAATTTCCTCGAAATGTAAGTGATTACTCGTTCGTCTTGCATCAAGACTCTACCTAAGCCTTCCTTGGATGCGTCTATGCATACCAAGAATTCTGCATCCATGTCAAGGACCTTTAGTATCAACGCGGTTGTCAAAAACTCCTTAAGCCTCCGAAATACTTCCGTGCATTTCTCGGTCCAAACAAACTTCTTATTTTTCTTCTGCAATTCTGTGATCAGATTTGCTATCTTCAAAAGTACCTCGACAAACTGTCAATAGTATCCTGCTAAACCCATAAATCTATGCACTTCTGTGACATTCGTCATCGCAAGCCATTCCCTAATAGCCTCGACCTTGGCTGGATCCACAACAATGCCTTCGCAAAAGATGACATGCCCTAAGTAGTGAATCCTCGATTGATAAAAAGAGCATTTGGACAATTTCCCATACAATTTGTGCTCTCGCAGACACTGTAGTACCAAGAGCAAGT
Source organism: Picea engelmannii (assembly GCA_009831015.1). NCBI lineage: Eukaryota > Viridiplantae > Streptophyta > Pinopsida > Pinales > Pinaceae > Picea > Picea engelmannii. The sequence continues at coordinate 531,012 of ML778260.1, forward strand.
GCTTTTCATGCTCCTCCATTGTACGAGAGTAAATCAAAATATCATCAATGAACACTTGGACGAACTTGTCCAAGTACTCGCGGAACACCCCATTCATCAAACCCATAAATACCCCTGGGGTGTTTGTCAGTCCAAATGGTAAAATAGTAAACTCGTAATGTCCAAACCTCGTCTTAAAGGTTGTCTTAGGGATTTCATCCTCCTTGATCCGTAATTGGTGATACCCTGATCACAAATCGATCTTGGAGAACACCGTAGCACCCTTCATTTGATTGAACAGATCATCAATTCTCGGCAAGGGATACTGGTTCTTGATCATGGCCTTGTTCAGTTGACGGTAGTCAATGTAGAGCCTCCACGATCTGTCCTCCTTTCATATGAAAATAACCGGTGCACCCCACGGTGACACGCTAGGGCATATCAGTCCCAGGTCCAACAACTCCTTCAGTTGCATTTTCAACTCTTGTAACTCTAGGTTCGACATCTAATAAGGCATTCTTGCTATCGGTTTGGTCCCCGGTTTTAGGTCTATGGTAAACTCCAATTCCCTCTCTGGCGGCATCCTAGGTAACTCCTCTGGAAATACATCCATAAACTCCTTTACCACTGGAAGGTGTTATAGACCTTCCGCTACTCCCTTCTCATTTAATGCAAGGATCGCATAAATCTTGCATCCTTTGCGCATACTCTTCCGTAATTGTAAGGAAGAGACAAACCTTAGGGAAACTCCCTGGTTCCATCCTACAATCACATGTCTTTGTCCCTCGTCATCGACCAAGCTCAACCATTTTGTCTTATAGTTCAGTATCGCGTCATGTGATTCCAACCAATCCATACCAATCACGACATCATAAGATCCTAGGATCATGATGTATAGGTTGGCCCTTGTGATAAAATTTCCCAGGTTAAGGGAACAACTCGTAACCTTTCATCCAACCTTCTATTTGGCTCCCGAGGCCATCTCCATGAAGCTAAACTCATCTTGTTCGACTGCCTTTACCTTAATCCTTTTTAGCATTGCACCGAAAATGAAAGTTTCGATAGCACCGGGATCTATCAAAATACTAAGGGTCTGGTCAGTGACAGTACCTGTCGTCTTGAGCACAGTCGACTGGTGCTCTTCCTGGCGGTTATTCACCACTGCATGAATCCGATGGGCCTTGCCCATATCTTCCATGGTAGTGGGTCCTGCTGATCCGAATGCTCGGGTCCTCTCCACAGGACAGTCGCGTTGGTATTGTGGCTCCCCACATGTCCAACACCCCTTCTTTGCCCCAGTAGTTTTAGTACCCGAAGTAGAAGATGACGGCCCAACGGCCTGGAACCCGGGTCTGTTCTGCTGAACAGGCCTAGACTGTTGTTGTTGTTGATGCGGTGGTCCCTGATAAGGTGTCCATTGTTGAGGTGGTGGTCACCGGGGTGTAGTGAAAGTGGATCCCCTCTAGAGGCCACGATATCCTAGCATATGTCTCACTGGTGTCTGGTGTATGAGTGTGTTTCTTTTCTTTCAAATCTCCTTCTCTCAATATGGCAAGTTCTTTCTTCAACCTGTCTTCTGTACTAAGATAATATGTTATCTTGACATAAATCTAAGTTAGATAATAAACTCTATAAAGTCATCTTTAATGATCCTTGATAATTTTGACCAATGGTTAGTATGATTTCAACATACCACCTAGATGTTTATAAGGTCAAAATAATGTCATAACAAATAGATGCATATCTAGATAATCAAACCTGGGGTGTATTAGTCTTATGAGTATGTTGGATCTGATATCCTTATGGATCTATGTGATTTGGCTTCCACTATCAAAAATAAAATATAGTGGGGTCCCCTTCAGCCCCATCTGTGAATGAAAAAGGTGCTCCCCCTCTTCAAGATTTGTTGGTTCTTATGGTTGAATTGTTGTGTTTGCGACAATAACAATGGGGTCTGCATCGATGTTTTGCCTTCTATCATTATTTTATGAATCAAATTCCAAATCAGGGTTCACCTCCTTGTCTTTGATCTCGGCCACCAATGACTTTTTTGAGCGACATTCATCAGTGTTGTGCCAGGGGATTTTGTGGAAATAGCACCATTTTTCAATGTCCTTCTTCGTCTTTCCATGACCCTTATTTTCCTGTGGCTTGGACTGGTTTTCGAAAGACTGTTTGTTAGGGTCGTCTTTATCATACTTTGGTTTTTGCGTATTTGCAAACCCAAAGTCTTGTTTGTTCTGGTGCTTAAATTTCTGCTCGATTTTAAAATCATATCGATAAGCATCACCAAGTGATGAGATGTCCAGAAAATCCATTTTAGTTTGGATGTATCTATGTAGAGCCCCACGATATTTCAAACCCAAAACTCATTCGGAGTCTTTGATACATAGCTTGGTGCATAAGGTATGGAAGGTATTGGTGAACTCCAGAACTTCTTGGCCCCTCTCTTGCCGCGGTGTGGTCCATCTCATGTATTGGTCCTCATAGTTGCCAACAGGGTAATATTGTTCCTTTACCACATCCATAAAAAAATCCCAAGTGGGCTCGGCCCCATATATTCTAGACTCCTCTGTGGAAATTTTCTCCCAGTAAGTTTCCCACCAATGTTTGACATGGGGGAGAGCCTTAAGAAGTGTGAATGTGATCTTTTCCCTGTCGAAGAAATTATGAACAAAGAAATAACCTTCCAGCATATTTAACCATTCTTCTAAGGCATTTTCATTTATCTGTCCTCCAAATATGGGAATATAAAAATTAACTTGCACCTTGAAAGGCGAGGTACTTCCAAAGTGGCCACTTAATGAAGATGCACCCGTTGTTATCGGTAGGAGTTGAAGGATGTGGGTAAAATTATCCATCATTTTGTCCCTCTGTTGTGTGAGAGCTTTCTCAAGCAACGGATTAATAGAATCGTCTACTCTATCGTTTTACTTTTCTTCCGTCATGGAGATTTTCTTGGACGTGCGAGAGTGATTTTCTTCAAGAGAGGCAAGCTTGAGACCCAACTTGCTATACTCGAACTTGATCGGGGACATGCTCTGAAAAACGATCAAGAGCAGCTTGCTCTAATACCACTGATCTGAATTATTTTTGGCAAGAAATGAGAGTGGAGATATAATAAAGAAATATACAGAGATATCTCAGATATCCAATAATATAATATAAATGTATCATAGATGTGACCATAAACACAAAGATACAATAATACACAATTTTCTATTAATGAGTGAAAATGTACAAAGACTATAAAAATACAGAGCGAAAGACTTGCTAGAATGGTGTCTTCTGATCTCTCAGAAGAGATGTGTCCGCTACTCGCATTCGGTAGAAGATTATTTTACAATAAGTCTCCAAAGTCCTTTTTATCATAAAGAAAATTCAAAACCCTAACCCCGGAAGATGAAAATCCAACAGTTTTGTGGACCCCATTTTGGGTAGTTTGGTGTATCAACTTCTAGAGGGCGTAACTTTGGCATGATCTTTGTTTGTGGTGCACCATATCTCATTGGATAGGTATCATCGAGGAGATTCATTTTGGAGGATAAATTAGAGCCTTTGGCTATCATTGAGGATATATATCCCAAAATATCTTCATTTAGGCCCTCAAAAGGGCCCGGGAAGATTAGGAACTAAAAAAATGCTAAAAATAGTCAATTTTGAGAAAATTATTTTGAGCCAGTTGGAATAGGTGGGTGGCCACCGATATCCACCTAGATCACTATGATAGGAGATCCTTTCTCCTGCAAGTACCCCTTAGAATAATATAGTTGAAACATATGTAAGTACATACCTCTGATAGTATCAGCGGGTGGTGGTACCATCCGGTAGCAGTGGTTATAGGTAAAAAACTTTCAAAACTTTAGAGGTGTTTCAACTTTAAGGGTGGCCAACACTTTACAAAATATTTCACTGCAACTGGTCCTTTAACTGTAACTTAGGGTTTTATGAGAAAACCCTAATTTTTCAAACTTCAAATTTTGAAATTTTGATTCAGGGGCTAGATGCACTGAGATGAGGTGAGTATGTTGGCGCAGTTAAATTTCTAAAAATCCAAATTCTACCCCTTGAAAGTGAGCTTGCAAAAATTTGGACTGGTAATTCTGGTTCTAGTTTCCTGGTTTTTCTAGTTTTCTAATACTTCTAGTTTTCTGGTTTTATGGTACCAGTCAAAAACTAGGGTTTGAAATTCTGGAGGCTCTATCCATTGAAAAGGTGTTCTCAAGCTTCCAAACTATTCACTAGGATAGGGCACACTTTTCTAGATGGTTTTTAGGCAAAAATTCCTCTCCAACAAAAAGCCCTAATTTTCTTGTATGACAACAATGACGATTTTGATTATCCAATGAAAGGTGCTCTAATGTAGAAGCATCGCCTTCAAGATTGACATCACACACGTGGAGGCAATCAGAAGACATTTAAGCAACACCAGAAATTCAAATCAGGCATTAACTCATAAATTAATTGGATTGTTGAGATATTTTGTTGAGCAATTTGAATATTGTAACTTGCTTAAAAAGTCTCTAAGGATTGTAAGAAATCGCAGACATGGAGTGTTGACTCTATTTGATAGTAATTATTAGTTATTGTAATAGGACTGAGTAGGTGTTAGTTTTAAAATCCTGAAATGATAGTTTTCAGAATAGGATGAGAGAGCTCAGAGAGACGGTCCTTAGATAGCTTTCAGGATTTCCTTGTAAAAGTCATGTATGGAAGATCAATATGGATGAGTAACTATAGGAGAATAGAGAAGAGAAGAGGAGAAACACTTTGTATTTTTCTTGTTTTTATGAATAATAGAATAGACAGAATTGTCCTGAAATTGGAATGTGTTCATTTGAAATATGATCAAATGAATGTTATTCTATATGCATGATTGTGATCAGTTTATTTTCATGTATGAGTGATTGAGAGGTTTTCTTTATGAATCTGTAACGAAACTGGATGAGTTTCAATTGTTTCTCTTGAACCTTATATGCAAGGTGTGAATTCTGAATGCAAGGTGTGTGTTGTTTGAGTCTCGGAATGACTCAAAGGGTGGTTTAGAGAGAGAGCAGGTGAAACTCATGAATCCAGGTGCAAGGACTGCACAGAACCTAAAATCGGTTAAGTTTGAAGAAACATCAAAGAGGAACGCCAGGTGGGCATAAGGTATTTTCTTTTCAAGAAAATCCCTAAAATCTGAGTTATTCAAAATCCTTGAACGCAAGGTGTGCATAGGAATTCCAATATTCAAAGGAACAAATCTCAGGAGGGATAACACTTACAGAGTGTTCATTGAACCAGAGTGGGATATCGGAGGAATCAAAAAAGGTTTGAAAACTCTTGGAGGTTGAATATCCAAGACCAGGAACAACGAAAATTCTGGAAAAGGAATAGTTGACATCGGAGGAGCATAAAGTCAAGAGCCGACAAGCATCGAATCTGCAAGAATAGCAAAGACCCTAACTCTTTGTGCCAAGGGATCATTTTGGCATTTCGTTACCAAGGAAACGAGAATGAAAACTTTGCCAGAATAGCAAAAGGATTTTGCCGATAAAATCTTGGTCGTCGATCTGTGAAGGATCTAGGTCGTAAGATCTAGCGCCGAGGACCGATAGTCGTCGAATCCGAGAGAAAGTGGAGAAGGTGTATTTCGGCATTCTGTCATCAGGAAAATGGGAGTGTGGGCTTCCCCAAGAATCGTGAAAGGGAGAGTCATGATTGGACGTGGACCGTTGATCAGGGCGGATAATGGACTGTTGATCCCGTGTGGTTGAGATTTTTCTAGGTTGGTCACCGGGAACCAGAGGAGGAAGATTTTCCAAAAGTCCCGAAAGGAAAACTACGATTTGATCGTAGTCATTGATCAAGGAGGAGATTTGGACTGTTGAGCATCCATGAGGATCATCGGGATTCTGGAAAAAAGGGGGTTCTAAGGACATAAGTCATTTAACTTCATAAGCCATGAAGTCCTGAAAGACCTTGTGACTTAGCCTCAGGTGACGGGCGAATGGTCATATGGTAAGAAGTGATGGGAGGTGCTAACAGCCAGCCAGGTGTTGACTCATGGATTGGGGTTTCGGCATCCAGGTGTTCAAAGGGAAAGATTCATGAGATCATAAGTCCCGACTTGTGAAATGTGAAAAGCCTTGGGTAAGGCTTGTGGTCACAACCCGTGGTCACGTGGGGTCGAAGCTTATGCTTGGTTCTCAGACATACAAGCGAGTTTCGATACCAAGAGCTATGTATTTGTTTAATAGAGGTTCCAGCAGGGACCAAAGAGTTGTTCCAGCTTGAGGAGAAGAACGATCCAATGATCGGGAGGTCGACAGACCTTGCTGAGGCAAGGGGGATGCATCAGGTTGTATCAGATATAAGATTTGAGTTTGTTTGCAGACAACGGACAAAGGGAAAGGAGGAAAGTTGGTATTCTTTGTGGTATCAAAGAAATTTTCAATTTATGTTGTAGGTGACACAGTACAATCATGTTGCCTAGAAGACGTAGAGAGAATGCAAAGATGGAAGAAGAAATGAAGTGACTCAGAATGTGATTAGATGCCATGGAGACAGCACAACGAAGAGCACCAAATGTTGGTGATATCAGTGAACCTGAGAGTGAAGAAGAAGTAGAAGGTGAAGCACATGACTTGGAATATGTTGCACAAGCTCTCTTGATACAAGTTGTTTCAAGAATAGGAGCCAGAGCAAGGATAGAGGTACCTATGTATGAAGGAAATTTGGAAGTTGAAGGATTGTTAGATTGGGTACGCGCCATGGACAAATATTTCAATTATGAAGATATCGAAGAAGACAAGATGGTGAAGAATGCAGTGACAAGACTGAAAGTCCATGCAGCATTATGGTGGGATGAAATGCAAGCTAAACGTAGGAGAAATGGTAAGTAGAAAATTAAAAGCTAGGATAGGAAGTTAGCTAAGATGAAATCCAAATTTATTCTAAAGGATTACCAATTCAATCTTTACAGAAGATTGCATGGGTTTATCAGTCAAGGAGTACACTGAATAATTTTACCGACTGAACATCAGGGATAGACAAAAAGAGAATGAATATGAGAAGACATCCAAATACATCAATGGCCTGAGATATGAAATCCAAGAGGAAATCAGCATGATGTCTTTTAGTAAAGTCGAGGATTCCTATCAAGTAGCCTTGAAAGATGAAGAAAAGTTGGCCAAAAGGCAAAGCCAACGAAGTAGAGGCAGAAATTAAAGCAGAGGAAAGGGAACCAATAGAGAGAAGTTCCAGAAGTCGAAGCCTGAAGATGACAAACAACATAGTCACCATGAGAAGGGTGGAAGCTCCAAAGAAGGATAGCATGGCGGAAGAAGTTTTTTTCCGAGAGGAAGAGGAAGAGGAAGAGCGAGAGGAGGTGTAGTTAAATGCTATACCTGTAGAAAAGAAGGACACAAATCTTGGGAATGTCCCGATAGAAAAAGGGAAGGTGGAGAAGCACACATTGTTGAAGCAGAGAATCATTTGCAAGCAAAAGTATCAGAAGGAGGAAGAAACCTCATGATGAGGAAGATTCTTCTCAAACCAAAAAAGGAACCAGAGGAACCAGTTCAGTGAACAAGCCTGTTCAGAACTGCTTGCAAGATGAAAGACAGAGTTTGCAAGGTGATCATAGATAGGGAAAGCACTGATAATCTCGTATCCATAGAGATGGTGGAAAATATGGAGTTGAAGACAACTCCACTTCCAAAGCCATACAAGGTATCGTGGTTGTAGAAAGGACATCAAATCATGGTAAGTCAACAATGTCGAGTTGAATTTAAAACAGGAGGTTACAAAGATGAAATATTATGTGATGTAATTCCTATGGATGTCTATCATGTTTTATTGGGGAGACTGTGGCAGTATGACCGAAAGGTTATTCATGATGGAAGAAAGAATACCTATACCCTAGAAAGGAATGGTAGGACACATATGTTGTTACCCATAGAAGAAAAAGAGCAAAATCGAGAGGCTAGTTCAAGTATACTTCTCATGAGTGGGAAGGAACTCTTGAAAGAAGTCAAGAAGGAGAAATAAATGTAGTTTGTTGTAGTGAGGAAGCCTAGAGTTATCCTTACTAATACTTCTATAGAAGATTTTCTTGTAGAAATCCAGGAACTATTAGAAAACTTTGCTGATATAGTCGTGGATGAGTTACCACACTCATTACCACCCATTAGGAGTATAAGCCATTATATTGACCTTATTCCATGAGCTTGTTTACCAAATAAAGCATCTTATAGGTTGACACCTAGAGAGAATGAGGAAGTCAATAATCAAGTTCAAGATTTGTTGGATAAAGGGTTAGTCAAGGAAATCCCAAGCCCATGTGCAGTACCGACTGTATTGAGCCCAAAGAAAGATGGAGGATGGAGGATGTGTACAGATTCATGAGCCATCAACAAGATAACCATTAGATACAGATTTCCTTTACTGAGGATGGATAATTTGATGGACTGTCTGAGTGGAGCAAGCTATTTTTCCAAGATACACTTGAAGAGTGGATATCATCAAATAAGGATGAGAGAGGGAGATGAATGGAAAACAACATTCAAGACAAATGAAGGATTGTTTGAATTTTTGGTCATGTCATTTGGATTAACAAATGCACCAAGTACATTTATGAGGTTGATGAATGAAGTGTTGAAAGACTTCATCGGCAAATTTTTCATAGTATATCTAGATGACATACTAATATTCAGCAAGACAAAGGAAGAACACGTAATACATCTGACAACAGTGATGGAAAGGTTGCAGCAAGAGAAATTGATGATAAATCTGAAGAAAAGTTCTTTTATGAAGAAGGATCTCATATGCTTGGGTTTCATAATCTCTTCAAATGAATTGAATATGGATCCAGAAAAAGTGAGAGCAATCAGAGAATGGCCATCGCCAAGCAGCATATTTGAAGTAAGAAGTTTTCATGGGTTAGCGATTTTTTATAGGAAATTTATCAGAAATTCCAGTGGTATATGTGAACCCATGTTGGATACAGTGAAGAAGAAACACAATTCCTTCAGTTGGACAGAGGAAGCTGAAAGAAGTTTCAAAGTGTTGAAAGAAAAGATCATAGAGCAGCCAATTCTGGTCTTACCAGATTTTGGAAAAACATTTCAGGTGAGATGTGACGCAAGAGGATTAGCTATTGGAGCAGTCTTGAGTCAAGATAATAGGCCAGTTTCTTATTTGAGTGAGAAACTGAATGACGCTAAGAAAAATTATTCCACGTATAACAGGGAATTTTGTTAAGAACCAAATATCAATATAGCATAGAAAAACCTCAGAAAAAGTACTCAACGCCTTGAAAAAGAGATAATTTCAGATAATAAGCCTCTTCGAGGGGGAAACCTCCTTTTACCCCACTTAAATGTTCAAGTACCAGATGATTCAAAATAAAAATTTCTCCTTGGTATATATAGGAGACTAGGAGGTATAATCACAACTAATGGCCTAAAGCCGACATAAATAAAATAACATTACTAATATAATATGCCCCAATCAAAGGGTAATGAGCCAATATTAGGGCTTAATATGCCCCTCCCCTTGAGACAAGTGTTGTCCACAATTCTTGAGTAACTCTGGATGCTTCTGCATAAAAGGCTTATCTTCCCAAGTGGAATCTTCAGCCGGTAGTTTCCTCCATTTAATGAGATACTCTGAAATGGATCTATTCCTCAGTTGGTGAATTCTTGTGTTCGTGATGGCTTCAGGCTCCAATATGATTTTTCCTTCCTCATCAAGTTCTAGAAATATAGTTTGAACTGGGATCTTGTCGCCTATAACCTTCTTTAAGCATGAAACATGGAAAACTCGGTGTACTCGTGAAGATGTAAGTAGCTCCAATTTGTATGCCATAGTACCAATATTTTTCAACACCTTATAAGGGCCATAGTACTTTGGTGATAATTTATTATCCTTCTTGGCTTGCTTGAGGGACATCTGTTTGTATGGTTGTAGTCTTAAAAACACCCAATCCCCTA
>ML778260.1:543577-595833 GCA_009831015.1 Picea engelmannii
GGTGTTTTAGAAGAAGGAGCATTGCTCTCTCTATAGATGTTAGGATTGGTCCTTCTAGTAGCCATAGCCATATTTTTACTTTCAACATTTCTTGCCACCTTAAATGCATTCTCCAATGATTTGGGTTCCCAAAGGCGAACCTCGTGTTTAATGTTATCCTTTAAAGTTCCTATGAATACATCAATCAAGTGCTCATATAGAATATCGGTTACCTTTATATTCAATCTTTGGAAGTTCTCAATGTGCTCGGTAACTGAACCTTTTTGCATGAGATTTATCAATTGGCTAAAGAAGGTATTGCTCCTTGTATCCTCATAGTGTGCTATCATTTCTTCCATGAAAATTGTCCAAGTGACAAGTGATTTGTGAGAAGAAATCCATCAACACCATACAAATTTATTAGGTTCTAAATATAAAGAAGCAATTCATACCTTTTATGTATGTGGCACATTATGGAGATCAAAGAATTACTCCATCTGAAGTATCCATGTGATTGGGTCCTTGCCATCAAACTTCCTCATATCAATCTTAGGAACGTGGTTGGTATTCAAACCAAAGTTGGAGTTTCTCCATTCTTGATTCACCTTCCTTATTTCCTCATCATGAATTTCATGGGATGCATTTTCACTTTCAGGTGTCTTCTCTGTTACGAAATTTTTCAATATTTCCATGATCTCCCCTTTTAAACCCTCCATCATCTCTTGTAGTTCATCTTTTGTTACTATCTTCTTTTGTAAATCATTTATGTCTCTACGCATTTCTTCACCTTCATCAAGAGTCCAAGTAGGATTTTTTGGAGGCTTATTTGGTGTAGAGATTCCCTTTTTGGGTGGCATGTTGGCCAAGTATCACGTTTGAACCTTGATTTTGAGGTGGTTCTGCTAGACAATATGTCTTTTATTGTATCTCCCAAGTTTTGGCCCTTATGGGTATGAAAATTTATTTTATGTAGTTCTCTGATATTTATTCTCTGCAATGCCACATGTTGGATCAAAATTGGATGTGCCAAGTGGAATTTATGGTAACTTCCCCACAACTTGTCGATTTTTGGCCTTTCCAGGAGATCTCACTTGTATAGCGTGCCCCGTACACAATAATTGATATAAAATTCTGAAACTCACACCCAAAATACTACAGACTGTCCATGATCCAATGCAACCAATCCCACTCAATTTGAATACTCTAGCAATAAGTTATGAATGTTTTACCTAGAACACTTTCTTGAGACTAGTCAATAGGACTAGTCAGATACCCTATATTAAACAAGGTTTATATACAAATTTAAGATGCCCCATAAGCTAAAAATTTTACCAAAAATACCTTACTAATTTCTGTAAATGGCCTCCAGAGTTGAAGGTCTGAAATGTTACAGAAAAAAATTTATAGCGAAAATTCTGCAATGACTCATTTCAGGATGATTCCAAAACCCTATCTTGTACAGGTTGTATCTCTGAAAGTATAAGGCCTCAAGAGCTGAATTTTTAAACCAACATACCTTGATCTGTATAATAAATATCCTCCAAGCCATTCCCTCTGAAATGTTGTAGAAAAATAGTTATATCGAAAATTCCAAGGTGTCTCAGATGTAGCAACGAAACCCCAAGACCTTGAGCTCTGATACCATATGTTAAGAACCAAATATCAATATAGCATAGAAAAACCTCAGAAAAAGTACTCAACGCCTTGAAAAAGAGATAATTTTAGATAATAAGCCTCTTCAAGGGGGCAACTTCCTTTTACCCCACTTAAATGTTCAAGTACTAGATGATTCAAAATGAAAATGTCTCCTTGGTATATATAGGAGACTAGGAGGTATAATCACAACTAATGGCCTAAAGCTGACATAAATAAAATAACATTACTAATATAATATTCCCCAATTAAGGGGTAATGAGCCAATATTAGGGCTTAACAAATTTTATGTGGTGATTCAAGCTTTGAAAAAATGAAGGCATTATCTAATTCCTAAAGAGTTTGTCTTGTACAATGATAATCGTGCTTTGCAATTTATTACTAGGAAAGAAAAGTTGAATCAGAAACATGCAAACTGGGTAGAATTCATGCGGAATTTTACTTTGTTTTTAAACACATTGTTGGAACTGCTAACAAAGTTGCATATGCTTTGAGCAGAAGAAGTTTGATTGTATAGAAATTCCATGTGGATACATTGGGGTTCAAACACCTCAAGGATATGTATAAAGAAGATGCAGACTTCAAAGAAGCTTATGAAGCATGCAAGAATCCTTTATTGTGAGATAGAAGACCATGGACTGAATATTTGATTCGGGATGGATTACTATTTATGGGAAGACAATTATGCATTCCAAAGTGCTCAATGAGAGATAACCTACTGAAAGAAAAACATAGTGAAGGTTTAGCTGGACACTTTGGTAATGATAAGACATTTGCATGACTAATTCATATTATTGGCCGAGCATGAGAATAGAAGTGAAGCATTTTGTAAGCAAATCAAGAATTTTTCAGTATGCAAAAGGAAGACAACAAAACACTGGTTTGTATCAACCATTATCGATTCTAGAGAGGCCGTGGGATGCAATCAGTATGGATTTTGTTTTGGGATTGCCTAGAACTCAAAAAAAAAGTGATTCCATATTTGTTGTAGTGGACAGATTCTCAAAAATGGCACATTTCATACCATGCTATAAGACAAGCGATGCCACACACATTGCAATTTTTTTTTTCAGAGAAGTAGTAAGACTACATGGATTGCCGAGGAGCATAGTTTCAGACAGAGACACCAAATTTGTAGGACACTTTTGGAGGACTCTATGGAAGAGGATAGGGATGAACTTATCCTTTAGTTCAACATATCACACTCAAACAGATGAACAAACTGAAGTAGTAAACATAATTCTTGAAAACTTATTGAGAAGTTTAGTTACTGAGTAAGGTCGACAATGGGATCAAATTCTAGCACAGGCAGAATTTGTATTCAACAATTCAGTGAACAGGAGCACAGGGAAAATTCCATTTGAAATTATGTATGGTATACAGCCAAGAGGGATTACAAAATTGAGAAATTTGAATCAAGATGAGTTCAGAAGTGCTAGAGCAGAGGATTTTGCAATAGAAATGCATAAAATCCATGACAGAGTCAGAGAACAGATACAGGACAACAGTGAGAAATACAAGAGTAGAGTTGATCAAAAGATAAGAGAAGTTCAATTCAAAGTTGGATATGAGGTTCTAGCTCACTTGAGAAAAGAAAGGTTTCCAAGGGGAACATATAACAAATTAAAGATGAAGAAGATTGGACCATGAAGAATTCTTAGAAAATCTTCAGCCAATGCTTATGAGATTGAGTTGCCAAACAATGTTGAGATATCACTGATATTCAATGTTGTAGACCTGTATCCTTATAGGAGAGATGAATCAAATGATCAGAAAGAAATTCTGTGGGAAGAACAATTGCCCACAGCAGGAAAACCTCATATGGAGAAAATTATCAAACAGAGGGATGGAAAGAAAACCAGGAGAAAGACATATCCTGAATACTTAGTGAAGTGGAAAGATCACCGAATGGAAGATGCAAGTTGGGTCCTAGAACTTGATATTTTGAAGCATGGAAAGATAGCGCATGAGCTCATGGATAGGATTCCATGAAAAAAAATTTAACCAGGGGAGTATAATGCAGAAGCATCACCTTCAAGACTGACAACGCACACGTGGAGGCAATAAAAAGACATTTCAGCAATGCCAGAAATTAACTCAAAAATTAATTGGGTTGTTGAGATATTTTGTTGAGTAGTTTTAATATTGTAACTTGTTTAAAAAGTCTCTAAGGACTGTAAGAAATAGAAGACATGGAGTGTTAGCTCTTTCTGATAGTAATTAGTAGTTATTTTAATAGGACTGAGTATGTGTTAGTTTTAAAATGTTGAAATGATAGTTTTTAGAACAGGTCAAGAGAGCTCAGAGAGTCGATCCTTAGATAGCTTTCAGGATTTCCTTGTAAAATTCATGTATGGAAGATTAGTATGGATGAGTAACTGTAGAAGAATAGAGTAGAGAAGAGAAGAAACACTTTGTATTTTTCTTGTTTTTATGAATAATAGAATAGATAGAATTGTCCCGAATTTGGAATATGTTCATTTGAAATATGATCGAATGAATGTTATTCTATATGCATGATTGTGATTAGTTTATTTTCATGTATGAGTGATCGAGAGGTTTTTTGTATGAATCTGTAATGAAACTGGATGAGCTTCAATTGTTTCTCTTGAACCTTATATGCAAGGTCTGCATCCCGAATGCAAGGTGTGCGTTGTTTGAGTCTCGAAATGACTCAAAGGAGAGAGAGCAGGTGAAACTCGTGAATCCAGGTGTAAGGAGTGCACAGAACCTAAAATCAGTTAAGTTTGAAGAAACAACAAAGAGGAACGCCAGGTGGGCATAAGGTATTTTCTTTTCAAGAAAATCCCTTGAATCTAAGTTATTCGAAATCCTCAAATGCAAGGTGTGCATAGGAATTCCAATCTTCAAAGGAACAAATCTCAAGAGGGATAACACTTGCAGAGTGTTCATTGAACCAGAGTGGAATATTGGAGGAAGAAAACAAGGTTTGAAAACTCTTGGAGATTGACTATCCAAGACTGGGAAAAACAAAGATTCTTGAAAAGGAACAGTTAACATCGGAGATGCATAGAGCCGAGAGCTAACAAGCGTTAGATCTATAAGAATATCACAGACCCTAACTCTTTGTGCCAAGGGATCATTTCGGCATTTTGTTACCGGGGAAATGATAACGAAAACTTCGCCAGAATAGCGAAAGGAGGTCGCCGATAAAATCTTGGTCGTCGATCTGTGAAGGATCTAGATCGTAAGATCTAGCGTCGAGGGATGATAGTCATCAGATCCAAGTGAAAGTGGAACAGGTGGATTTCGACATTCTGTCATTAGGAAAATGGGAGTGTGGACTTCCCCAAGAATCGTGAAAGGGAGAGTCGCGACTGGACGTGGACCGTTGGTCAGGGTGGATCATGGACCGTTGATCCCATGTGGTTGAGAGTTTTCAGGGTTGGTCACCGGTAATCGGGGGAGGAAGATTTTCCAAAAGTCCTTAAAGGAAAATTGAGATTTGATCGTAGTCATTAATCCAGGAGGAGATTTGGACCGTTGAGCATCCATGAGGATCATCGAGGTTCCGGAAAACTGTTTGTTCTAAGGAAAGAAGTCATTCGACTTTGCAAGTCATGAAGTCCCGAAAGACCTCGTGACTTAGCCTTAGGTGACGGGAGAATGGTTATATGGTAAGAAGTGATGGGAAGTGCTAACAGCCAGCCAGGTGCTGACTCGTGGATCGGGGTTTTGGCATTTGGGTGTTCAAAGGGAAAGAGTCATGAGACAAGAAGTCCCGATTCATGAAATGCAAAAATCCTTGGGTAAGGCTTGTGGTCACAATCGATGGTCACATGGGGGTGAAGCTTGCGCCTGGTGCTTAGACGTACAAGAGGGTTTCGATAATAGGACCTGTGGATTTGTTTAATAGAGGTTCCAGCAAGGACCAAAGAGCTATTCCAACTCGAGGAGAAGAATGATCCAGTGACCGGGAGGTCGACAGACCTTGCTGAGGCAAGGGGCGGCATCATGCTTTCATCGACTTAGCTCTGATACCATGTTAAGTTTTGAGCTATTATTAGTTTTCTTTTCAATTTACTAGATAACAATAGCATATGTATGATCACTAAGAGAAACACAATCAAAAGATACACAACATTTATCCTGGGAAACCCTCATGGGGGAGAAAACCCAACAAAAACTTCCTTAATATAGATAGCCAATACAATGCCAAGACAATAAACCAAAGCTCTAGAGAATATCCAACACTGAGCAATGCTCCTCTCTCTTCTTCTCTAAACTGCAACTACCAAACTTGTGCACTTGATGAGTGAATGAATGAGTGAGATAATGGGGCATTGGCTTCCTTTATTTATACAAGCTAGCAGGCACTGGAAAGATGTCTCTTCACTGGGAAGAGTTGACTTGTCTTCTTAGTGGTTAAAACCACTTTAATTATGCATGGGGGGTGAATTCTTAATTTTCATAATACAATTAGGGTTTGACCAATCCGCAAAAGGGGATTTGGTCAATTACACTGCCTGATATGATCAATCCACAAAAGGGGATTGATCAAAAGAATAATAACTCAATAATAAATAGAATACTCTTTGCAGTTACAATATTTCAACAATAATTATGTCAACCCTTGGAGAAGTCTGATAGTGAAGTCTGATAGAACAAAGGTATGGTTAAGGGAACCGAGTTTGTTTGAGGTATAAAGGCATGAAAATCAATGAATATGCATGTAAGACTATTATAGATGGATATTATATGTCATGCCATTTCCGGTGATATGTGGAACATCACATAATTCCTCACGGTTAGAGAGTTATGGCCATGTGAAGTTGGAGAACCCTCATGAGTACTTATCTAGAAGACCCTAAAAAGGTAAAAAAAGTCAATTATTCTAAAAGCTCCTAGAAGAAGTGTACTAGTCAAATTGATGGTAACTAGGAGTTAATAATGGGTATAGTTGTTGCATTAAGAAAATAAATTAGTTGCAAAAAGAAGTTAGTTAAGGGAAAAGAAGTTAAGTATTGACTAATTATAGAAAAGTTAGTTGCAAAAAGAAATTGTGAGTAAAAGGAAATTATTTAAATAATAAATTAGTCAAAGTGTTTGCAAAGAGAAATGATCTAAATAATAAAGTGGTTGCAACAAGAAGTGGTGAGCTTACTATTTATGGATAATTCAAAGTGGTTACAAAAGAAATTATTTAAATAACAAAGTTAGTTGCAACTAGAAGTGGAGAGATTACTATTTGTGGATTAAGTGGTTGCAAGTGGACAAGTGGTTAGAAGTGGGTTAGCCCTAAAAGAAGGAAGTTGGGTAAAGTAGTTAGAAGATAACCCCTCAAGGAAGCTACTTGGAGAGTATAAATAAGAGAGAAATGAACTCCTATTAGCACCTACCCTACCTATTGATCATATTTAATATCTACAAGTGACTGAGGTAACCAAGGAGATCTGAGGCAAATTTCTGAGGGAAGGTGAAGTAAATAAGGACGAAAATCCAAGGGAGGATGAAGTCTTTTAATGATGTGTTCTAAGGTATGTTATTTACAGATCATCTCACCATTTTCCCAATAATTGTTTTTTAGAGTGATTTGGATAGAGAAACCTGGAGGATAACGATACAACATATCAAGGTACCTGTGATAGAAATTTTAGCCTCTAGTTCATCGTATTTTGGGAGATACACTTTGTAGAAGATATGGTTTTTGGCTAGTTCTGGAACTAGTTTTAAACAGGTGTTCCAGGTAAAACAATAATAAATTATTAATAGAAAATATAAATGATGTGAGACCAATTTTAATAGAAATAGTACATTCCATAGTTTTTTGTGTGCAATTTTCAAAATAAGATATCAAATATTGAGCACGTGGAATGTCGTACAAGTTCACTCTCTATAATAATCCATAATTCAGCAAGGTCTTCCATTGTTGCTATAACTCTTTTTCTTGGAGGTTCCAAGTAGTGAAACATGGAGGAATTGCAGAGAAGACACTGAAGAATATTTTCTATCATTTTCATACCTTTATTCATTTCAGGCACAGAGTTATTCTTGTTTCAAGTTAGGGTTGTTGATTAATCCAAAAACTAGTCATGTGAGACCTAGGTAAATTTTGATGAAAATGTTATTCTCTTGTTGTTGAAGTTGAGGAAGGTCTACAGGTCTATGATCATATACACTAGGTCTATTACAGAGTTACACGCATGTTTATATGCATGTTTTGATTATTACATTTGGTCATGACATGGTACATGCTTGATGCTACATAACAGTGAGGTTTTGGCACATGGTTTGATGTAACGTTTTATGGTATTTGGTTTATCGATAATGTGATGTATTTCTAGAGGCATTTGTTGGATATATTTGTGTATGTATTTTTTATACGGTTGAGGTACATGTTGGGCACATGGTTGAGACATGTAGTTGATGAGTTGGCATATACATGAGGTGTATAGTTAATGATGTTGGTACATCTTGATGAGTCATAGTTGATGTGTTGTTAACTGTAATACCCATGTTTCCCCCACGTTGTAATTAATCATTACTTATGATCACCATGATATGGCATGGGGAAAATGTAAATATATTATTTTTTGAATTGCCAATAACTGATTGTGGGGGTGAAGACTTGAAGTACTGACCATGATATCACTAGAGGAAAGAGTGGGGAAACTGTAGAAGAGGGTTCATTAGTTAAAATGACCAAAATTTTCTTGGGTGAGATAATAAGCCCCATCCAAATCTTGAAGAGGAAGAAGTTAAGGAAAGAAGGATTGGTGGTTGAACCATCAACCACCCCCATGAATGGAAGCATGGTCTGACTGAAGAATTCCATCCCAAAGTACCACAAGGTATGGTAGACCAGACTAACCCGAGTTTCTTTCTGACAGAAGGAACAAGATAGGTCAATAACCTTCCCGAGGAAGAGAAAGGCATGAGGAGATATATTGGAGAGGAGACATGCAAAGAAGGGTGCATGTGCGTGAGGCTCTGTGGAAAGAAGGAGAGACACCAGATAGGAGTGCATGCACAGAGGAGAACACAACCTCAGTAGGAGACTGCACATTTGATGCTGAGGATGCATCTAATAAACCTCGTAGAGACCATGACAGAGAAAGAATCCCTGAGAAACTGTGATAGTTCCATGGTGATATCATGGCTTAGCATGGGGGTGGCTAGAGTGTTAAGAATGAATGCCTCTGAGCCTGTTTTTGGGTGGAGAGGCTAACACCCGTAGTCAGTTGATCGGTTATCAACTGTAATAGATAAGTGTTTCATTTACCCTATGCACTTAGATTGAAATTCATTTTTTGAATGTATGAGTTTATTTATCTCTTATTTAATTGGGTAATGGTATGTTATATTTTTTCATAGTTATATGTCAGTGCATGAATTTTATAGTTGAAGGAATGAACCTTTGATATTCTATAAGTTTCAAATAGTTTCTCTTCTATAATATTGGTGCGAGGAATACACATATACCCATCCGAGTATAAAATCTAGAAGGAGAGACCCACGCATAGTGTGCAGGGCCAAAACTTAGTGAAGTTGCTCTGGCTTTGAAACTTTGGGAATTTGAAGCTCCAAGACATATGACTTCACAACCCTCGAAAGTAGTCGAAGGCCGAAGTCGTGAATCGACGAGGGTCGTTGATTTGGGGATCCAGTATGGATATCTCTCAACCATTATATTGGATATATGAAGGGAGGAGTTAAGCGCTTTAGCGAAGTTCTACTTCAGGAGAATAGGAGTATTCTGGCGTCAAAACTCCCAAATGTCGGAGTCGTGGAGTAAATCTGGACTGTTGAAAAGGAAGGGACATGCTTCCACAAATCAATGATCTTCTGGGAGTCTTGGTATTTGGTGATATAGGGATGTTTGAATTTCCCCAGAGCTCTATGTTGGTGTGAGTTTGATCAGACTAGGGTCCTTCTTAGGTTACCAACAAAAGGTATCATGTAGTCTAGAGTGTTGGCATTTTCATCTCCTCCAAAGAGAAGAAGTCTCACCCGAAGCATTGTTGAGAGAGATAGATTGGGAAGGGTAGGGAAAAGAATTAAGAGGATCCATAGATCCTTCAGGACTCATTCATGTTCTTTCACGAGAGACATGAACAGATCTGGAACATATATGTGCAAGAATCAAACCTACTTACATTGCGAGCAAGCATTTAAACATAGAACCATCAAATAGAACTCATAAGCCATAAGGAAACATTGTAATGCATAAGTAAACATACAAAGGCACAATATATTTTAAAATTAGGTCCTTCTTCATATCTCTTTAGGATATTTATGTGATTACACACTCAGAATTACACATTAGGGCATTGTACAGACTCTTGGCTCTGGACTCATGTCGTGAAGCTCTAATTCTCCAACTGATAGTTCCAATTCATTATAGACTCAAGACTTGTCTTCCTTTGACTTACAACAATCAACAACTCAACCCAACCCTTTTACAATAATTCTGTCCAAAAAAAACCCTTTTACAATAATGTTTATCCCTATATATAAGCTGGGTTGTGTCTTCCTTCTCGACTTGCACGCTTTCTTGTTCTGTTGCAATTGTTTTTTGCTTAGCTGGCGTTGCACTGACTTTCACCACTTATTTATGTTTCTCTTTCTCCCAGCCTCTGATGAAGTTTGTGCAACTCATTCTTAGTCAAAAGTTGCACAATTCCTTCCCAAAAATGAAGGTCCCAACAGGCTCTGACCATAATCCTTGACTCGTCCTTGAGTCAAGCGCTTGGTTTTTTCACATCCTTTAGGAGCATCTGTTGTTTTCCCTTGTCCTTATTTTCTTCTTCTTTGGGCTCTTTTGTTTGTTCTTTTTCTTCCTTTACCTCCTCAAATGAAGGGCCCAATTCTAGTACCAACTCTAAGGCTCGGTGCTTTACTCCTTAAAAGCTTCCAACTTTGTCCTGCCATTTTCGAGCGAGGAGTGATGCCTCTACAAGAAACTGTTGGGTCATCTCCTTGCTATATTCCTTTGGCTTCGATGCAACTAATGAGTTACACTCATAATATGTTGTTGCGTCAACTTGATGCATTTTCATGTAGGTTTTCTGAATTACAGGTTGAAAGTCGCGCAACTCTTTCTTGGCTATGGACTGTGCATCATAGAGCGTATTCAGTTCATTTTCGGCCTGTTGAATTTGGTAGAACTTCTGTTGTTGCTCCATGGGGTCCATTGTATCCACAACTTCTTCATTGAGAACATGGATCTTTGTGCACACCTCCTCTAAGACTTGGTTTCATTGAGCGAAGATACCCATCCAGTCGTTGACTTCCCTAAAAATTTTGGTGCATTTCATTGTGTGCTTGTGTAGTGTTGCTCGGGTGTCGTTACCTTGCAATATTATCTTCTGCATCTATTCCTGTAGTTGTTACTTTTCTTCCTGTTGGACCTGTTGGAGCTTTGCTTGCAGTTGCTCAGTGCAAGTATCAAGTTGTGTCCATGCTTCTTGTAATAGCTCAATCTATTTCTCTGGCTCGCCTACATCATTGGCTTTGGGTAGGTCAGGTGCAACCTTTTGAATCTCCGACCAGGCTTCAACAAGTTTTTCTTGTACTTTTTCCAGTTTGTGCTAGACTTGGAGTTTGTCATGTGCTTCCTACATTCTACATGTTTGCACAACAAAATCTTCCTTCCTTGCAACCTCAGTGGCTCTCTTGACCTCCTAGAGCCTTTTTCTTAATTGGTCTATTGATTCTCTGACCATCGTACCAGGTCGGTGGATGAAGGAGCTGCATCGGTGGGTGCTCGCATCTGCAGTGGAAGTCCATTGGTCGTTGAATGGTCCGATTAGGTTTCTACCTCCTCCTCTGTTGGTGGCACTAGTGTGATCCTCAACCTTAGTTATGTAGGAAAAGAGTTAGAACCTCTGTTCTGGCGATGCATAGCTGCATCAATTATGCACATTGTTGAGGGTTCTGGAGAACCTGCTCCATTTGTGCTTGCACGACTTTCATATCCCACCTAGTTGTTGATTCTGGTTCATTATGAGCATCTAGTATCTCTGGCTCTTTCGGTGCTTCTGCTTCATGCACCATGATGTCTTGGGCACCCTCACCCTTGGTTGGTGAGGTGATTTATTGTTTGTTGTCGGCTTCCAACTCCTCTCTAGTTCAGGCATCTTTTCCTTGTCTTGAATACTCGGGTTGTTGTTCCTAGGTGTCTGGATTCAGATCCTTCAGCGTCATGCTTGGCTCTGAGGCTTTGGGGTCGAGACCATAAACTTTTGATCTTGGCTTGGGTGATTCTTTGGTTATTTGTGGGAGTGTTCGCTCCACTATTTTTGGCTGATCGAGTTGCATCGGCTCTGGGGTTGTGGTCTAATGTGGACTGGAAGTGATGAGGTTCAGTGATTGGGGTGGTGGAATTTTATCAATGACGAATGTGGATGGAAGTGTTTCGAGCTCCGGGTCATCTTGAATATCAATGATAGTGGTGGCTTTGACTACTGTATGGGTGCAGGGGGTGGTTGATGCGAGGGGTTGGGGGTTCATAGGTTTGTTCGACGAGACCCCGGTTCTGGGTCTCTTCACCAATGGTTTGGTACCAAACAAAACACCCAATATCTAGTTAGCATCTGCACCTGACAACATGGCATCATCTAGCAGCTGACGGAGGGTTGATATTTTCCTCTACTCTAACTATTGTATCTCTTCTTCCTCCTCAGAGTCTATTTTTACCGGAGCGTCTGACATCTTCGGCACTAGGCCCAAGCTCAGTCCTTCTCTTGCTTCCTTGTCTTTTTTCTTTAGCAACTTCGTAGGAAAAATGTAATGCATCCCTGACTTATGCAGGCCATGTTTGACTCCTGGCCATGACATGACTTCCTTATCAAAGGCTTACTCGTCCAGATAGAATGGTAGCATCCTTGTGTGGAAATGTTCTCTGCTGACATGTCTCGGCCAGATGAATGTATGGTGTCAGTTCATGCAGAAGGTGATATTCTTCATGTTACAGTTGAGGAGCTCCTGCGGGATGCACATCCTTTGCATTGCGTCTATCATACTGTTATACCATTTGGCAAATGTTGCGGCATTGAGTGTTGTATTCTCCAAGTCTACTCTAGACTGCCATGGCTCGAACATCTTCGCCATGCGCCCCTTGTATGGTATTGTTGGCTATCTAACCACATGTGGCTTCCATTTAAATATTGTGAATGCCACAAGTAGGTATCCATAGGTGAAGGTTCCTCCCTTCTCCTGCACTTCCTCGAAAGCTATTAGTAGTTCCTCTAACAGGTAACTACACCAATTGAACACTACTCCATTGGCACAAAAGTCGACGACTGATAATGCATCTAGAGTGCATTATCCTTTATAGTAAGACCTCATAACCTTGTTGGCTATGATGTAGCATCCAGTCTGGACTGTCTCAGGTAGTATTGGTTCAATTACTGTTCTATGTCCTCCCCTTTTTGTGTTGAATTTCTCGTATAGGCTAAGCTCGCCTTTCTTTTTCCCGTGATTACCGGGACCCTGGAATCCCTTCGACACATCCTCTCCTTGTGAGGATAGTCCAATAAGCTGTTGGATGTCTTCAACATGGATTGGATACCGCTTATCCAACCATAAACTTCTGTCATGCACCCTACTTATCAGAAATTTCATGCAATGCACAATCTCACCTATGGTACCAAAGACTGATAGGTATCTCAGGTTCATGATGGTCAAGTTAAACAAGTTGATGAAGTCTTATTTTGGTACAAATTGCATTCCCTTGATTCCATCCAGAGCTATCTTCCAAAAGAGATATGTGTGCATCTGTGGGAACAAGGTTGAATCCGTGAGGTCAATGTTGAGGAGCTTAACGTGCTCCACCTTCCCTTTCAGATCACCCACGATCTCGACCTGGGGGTCACAGGGCTCTTCTAGTACCGCTTCTTTAGACATGGCACTTCGGCTTGTTGTGGATCTCGATATTCACACTTCTGTGGTAGGCAGAAACTAGGGTTACATCTGCAACTTTTACAATGGTACCAACTGGTTCGCACTCCTAGGTTCAAAAATGGCTACGCTCTTTTAGAAATGATACATTCTTGGATGAGTTCTAAGAGCCTTATAATTGGACTAACAGGCAAGTTTTAGTAGTAACTTATACTCATCATGACCGTATGGATGCAACTTGGTTTGAGTTTTCCAACAGGATGGTTTAATCAAGGTAAATCTTGTTGGGTGATCTTGGTATTTACTTATTTGAGTGGAATAGGGATGTGGCCAATTTGAGACCTTTCCATTTGATGAGTGGGTGTCCCAACGCGAACTTTGATGGCATATTGGCATAATGCAGCTTTATGTCTTAACGGGCATCAGACAAGGTACCGGAATGGAAACAAAGGTAGTGACTATACTGGGTTCTCGTGGCCCGTGGACTCAGATTAGATTTGGATTCATGGACCCTCTGACCAAAAAGGTTGTCCCCATCATCTTTAATGACTATGATTAATGGGCTCTCTTATGCTTTAGGTCCTACACTTTTGATTCATCAGTTCTGTATCAACCAACACTTAAACAAAACAAATGAACTATGTGTTATGGTGCAACACGATGCACATGGACTTTATTAACTAGATTTACAGAATTTTAGAAAGAAAAAGAAACTGAAATCTAACTATTGTACAAGCTCCTTCAGATTACAGCGACTGTCCTTCTCTCTTAGTTTTGAGATAGGTAGGGCTTCAGGTGAGCTCCATTCAACCATCCCGGTCATATCACACCATCCAGTTGCGTGATTCTGACTACTCCTGAGGGTCGGATCTCCGCAACTATGAAGGGTCCCAACCAGTGCATACGCAGCTTTCCAGGGTGCTTCTGATATCGACTATCGTAGAGTAACACATTGTCTCCTTGTGTGAATACCCTGGACTTAATGTGTTTGTCATGCCAAAATTTTTGTCTTTCCTTTTCAACTGATTGATGGAAATCTTCTAGAAATCTGGTTTCCTCGAGTTCTTGTAGCTCCATAAGTCTATGTGCCACTGATTTCTCTTCTGACATATGTGTGACTTGTGCAATATATAGACTTGGAGTGATGAACTCTTCAGGCACCACTGCCTCTCTCCCATAAACTAGATGGAATGGTGTGTATCTATGGAGTTTCTTTGTGGTTGTTCCGTAGGCCCATAGTACAGCTGGCACTCTATCATCCTAGTCCTCCCGATTTGTGAAACAAACCTTTGTCAGTCCTCTTTCCAAAATCTTGTTGAAGGCTTCGACTATTCCATTGGCCTGTGGGTGGTAAGGACTGCTCTTGTGATGATGGATCCAAAATTTTGCTATAATGCTGCTAATGAAATGGGCTCCCTGATCGTCAGTGAGGCTCTTGGGACATTCGAGCTGAGTAATGATATTCTCGAAAATGAACCTGGCAGCGGTATATGTCAAACAATCCTATATAGCTCTTGCTTCTACCCAATGTGTAAGGTAGTTAGTCATGGTAATGATGTACCTAGCCTTTGAATGTTTGGCTGTGGGGTTGATTGGTCCAATGAAGTCAACTGTCCATTTCTCAAATGCTTGTAGAGCTCTAACTGGTTGTAGTGGTAGTTCATCTCGACATGACGTCTTGCCCACCTGTTGACAAACATCAAACGATCTAGCGTATACTTTTGCATCCTTAAAGAGTGTTTCCCACCAAAGTCCTTCCTGTAGAACTTTCTTTGCAGTGGCCTTTCCTCCTACATGGCCTCCAACAACTCCACTATGGCATTCCCAGAGTATATCCTACCTTTCATGATCCAAGACACATCGTCTGAGGATGTTGTCTAGTCATAGTTTATACAATTGTTCAGCGATCAATTGGTAATCTACTGCTCTAAAAACCATGTGTCGTCTCTGGGTTGCGGAATATGTTTCTGGATAGGCCCCTGTACTTAGGAAGACTGCTATGTCCTCCAAGTATTTCAGGATGGCCTCAATCCTGAACAATTCTGCATCTGGGAGTTGGTCATCCACTTCTCTGCCACTTTCCCCTGACTCTAGCCTAGATAGATGGTTAGGTCCGATGTTGCATCTTCTCAGCTTGATGATGACTTCAAAGGAAAATTCCTAAAATAACAGCAACCATCTACAAATTCTCCCTTCCAACATAGGCTTGCTAGCTAGTTATTTCAATGTGGAATGATCAGTAAAGAATTTGAAATGAGACCCAAACAGATAATGTCTAAATTTTTGTAAAGCATAAATCATTGCTAAACCTTCCCTTTCTGTCATTGTGTAGTTGTTTTTTTCTTGCGACAAATTCTGACTTGAAAAATATATAGGGTGCTCCATAGCTCCATCTCCAGGTTGTGTTAAGATAGCTCTTAAGGCAATTCCTGAAGCATCTACATGGATGTCAAATTCCTTCTCCCAGTTTGGGAATATCAGGATCGGTGTTGTAATAAGCTTCTCCTTAAGTGTCTCAAATTCTTTATCACATTCAGGAGTCCATTGGAACATTTCATCCTTTTTTAAGATATTTTCCAAAGGTGCAGTAATGTTGGTATATCTTCAAATGAACCTGCGATAGTAACCTGTGTGTCCTAGTCTAGAGCACAACTATTTAGCACTTGTAGGTGGTGTCATATTCACAATGACCACAACTTTGGTTGGATCCACTAATAATCCTTCTTGGCAGACTATGTGGCCCAACAAATTTCCATGTGGCACACAGAAGATACACTTTCTGAGATTTAATGAGATTTTCAATTCTCTGCATCTGTCAAACATTAGCCTTAGCAGTGCTACATGTTCCTTGAGAAGGCTATATATTGTCCAATCATCCATATAGACTTCTATAAATTTGTGTATGAACTCTCTAAAGGTTGCTATCACAATCCTAGAGAAAACTACAGGGGCATTCTTTAAGCCAAATGGCATCACGTTGTGTGCAAAAGATTCCCATTCTATAATAAAAGTGGTCTTTCGTTTGTCCTCTTCAACAATCCTGACTTGATGGTATCCTGAAAATCCATCTGTGAATGAGTATGCTTCCTTTCCTGTAACATGTTCTAGCACCTCATCGGTAAAGGGTGTTGGGAAAGGGTCATGCACACAGGTAGAGTTGAGACTTTTGTAGTCTACACACACTCTAACGTCCTCTATGTCTTTCTTTCTTTGAATGACTATCGGGCTAACCCACTTTGCTTCTTCTACTGCAAAAATGAGTCTAGCTGCCAACATCTTATCTATCTCCATCTTAACCTTTTCTTTTACTCTTGGGTTAAAACGATAGGGTCTATGTCTAATAGGTTTGGCTCCTAGTTTTAATTCAATCTTCATTTCTCCCATGACTCCTTTGATTCCCTTTAACTCGGAAAAAGTCTTTGGGAAAAAATCCTCATATTCCCGTAGTAAACTCTATATTTCTTGACTAGTTTGCTCATCCCAATAATCTCCCACCATAGCTATCTTGGGTTGGTCTACGATCCCTATGTTGATCTTGCACAACTTTAATGGGTGATTGTAGGAACTATCAGTCTGACTAAGTATGGTGTTTTGGATTTCTCTTCTTCCCTTTGTCTCTTTGATGGCTAGGTTTCTCAGTTATTCTAAGTTGTCTGGGCTTTCTAAATATTTTCTAATCTGATAGCATTTTATAGGTTTCTCAGTTAAGGGTAAGTGTAGTTTAGTCTAAAGCTCTTGGTTATGCTTGGGACACACTACTAATTTTGATATCTTATTACCCTTGTCTGTAATAATAATTTCTTTAATCTTTTGCAGGGCTACTTCAAGCTCAGGGTACTTACTTGTGAATGGGAATTCCTTGAAAAATTGAGCTGCTAGTGTTTGTCAGTTTTTGGTGTGTCTTCTGGTTTCCTCATGTATAAAACAATATTTTGGGATTGGACTTAGAGAGTGGGGAAATACCTGAACCCATAAATGAGAGGGTATTCCCAAAGCTTTCCATTGTGTCACACACTGTTCAATGTGTATTCTAGGGTCCAATTCTCCACTGAACAGTTGCGCAACTTGGAGATCCGTCTGCATCTCGGATTCCAACTGCTCCTTATTTTGGAACCTATACTTGATAGCTTGCTTCACCTCATCCCAAGTTTTGAGAACAACTCTATGCTTGTCCCACCATCTGGCGGGGGTGTTCTGAAAAGATATATCTAGTACCGAGATTCTTTGATCTTCTCCTGCATTCTCTTCCATGTTCTGCAAAAAATTGTCTAGATCTGAGGTGCCATCGTATATTGGGTGTTCTCTAACTCCGATCCCAACCCATATGGTCATTCTGATAGTTGCGCATCTTCTTGAGAATATTTCATGCAAACCTTGTTGCCAACTATCAAAAACCAATTCTGAATCTTCGTTTGTTGACTGTATACTTCTCCAACTTATTGATTCATTAGTCGTAGGGTTTATATAATCGTTTCTTGTCCCAGCTTTTATAGTATACAACTGGTCTAAGTCTTCTCCCTCCATATTATTGTTTGTTGGTTATGTGTACCTGGGTCCTACAGATGGATCCAAAGGTTGAACTACCTTGATTCCCTCAACCTCAAAATTCATGGTGTCTTTCTTTAAGTCGATTATTGCATAATTTTAATAGGCCCAATCGATGCCAAGTAGTGCAAGGTATGGGTCTTTGTCTCCCATTATCTCAATGACTTCAAAGTCAACCACTATTTTTACTCCTGCTACATCTATTTCCGCATTCTCTAGTCTTCCTATGGGGAAGATACAATATTGGTTTTCCATTCTTAACCGAATTGGGGAATATGTCAGTCTCAATTTTCCTAAGGCTTCCCAGGTCTTCTTAGGCAGAATGTTCACATCTGACCCTAGTTCGAACATGATGTCATTAATTTCAAATTCATCTAACTGGGCTACCAGTCAAAATTCTTTCCCAGATTGTACTTTTCTTTGTTGCACTCTCTGAGTGCTCTTCTCAGGAATATTATCCCTTATCCTTGCTTCTGGGGTTTCTTCATTCCCTAAAACTAGGTATAGCGCATTGCACAACTTTTCTGTTAGTTGATCATTCCCCAGAATGTTAGAGAATAATTGAAAACAAAGGTCAACTACATTTCTAGGGTGCTCAAGCTGTATTGGTATGACTACAGGGTTTCTGGGTGCAGGGGGTGAAGCAGGGACTTGTGCCATCTTAGGGTAAACAGTCGGCTGGGGTGGGTTTCTCTCACATTTCGGGACTAGGAATATTCTAAAATACTTCTATGCCATATTTAAAGAATAAATTTTGTTTTAGGGGGTCATAATTGTCTCCCTTAGGTGCTTCTTTCTGGATCTGACGTAGAGTATCAACATCTGCTCCTGTCTTCGCTCCTCCTCGAGTAACGATATTAAGGTTGGTAAATTTTCCCTTAAAAATCTTCTTGATATCTGAACTTATAAGGTTAGTTCCTCTTTGTCGTACTCTATCTTCCCATTTTGTGATTAGCTCTGGGCAGTCTTCAGTTGTGTGTCTGTTTGTTCTGCAGTGAGATCACCATGGCCAGCTTGGATGAGGACAATATCTATCCAAGTGACCTTTCTCATCACAATTATAACATCTGCTTGGTCCTCTTCCTCTAGCTCTTCCTCCTTTGAAATCTCCTCTAGCTCCACCTCCTCGACCTCTTCCTAGTCCCTGAGGGTTTTCATTCACCCTTAATGTTGTTCGATCTAACATGTCTGCAAGTGCGTCCAACGCTCTACATTGATTGGTAGTATGTGTGGTAGATGCGCAGAAATCACAGTGTACTGTGTTTGGTACTGTCGAATATTTTTGCATGATGGGGCACTATCTTGGCCCATGCCCGTGGATTCAGGAGATCTCACAATACTCCATTGTCAGTGCTCCTTGGCCTCCTAGGAAAGCATGATATGGAGTGGGGTTATGGAATGGTGAGTTAATTGACACTTGTGCAACTCCTCCTATGGGTCTTGGTGGGGGTACCATCAAATTCTGAGGAGGTCCCAGTCCCCTCATTCCCAGACATTCATTCGCCAGGTGACCTTCCGTATAACATTCAGTGCACCAAACCTGTGGCCATTCTAGTCTGGGTATCGTCAACTTTTGAATATTTTTTGTAAGTGTCGATATTTGACCTTGTAGATGTTCCATATTCGCATCTATCGGGGGTCAGGTAACTCTCAAGCTTCCAGGGTATCCCACCATGGCTTCAATCTTCATCGATTGTTCCAAGGCATCTGTTAACGTGGCTATTTGTTGTTTCATTAGCGAAATCTGAGTCAGAGGCAACCGCCTCTGAATGTACCACTCCCTTTGATGTTCTTCGTGGATTGGATGTGCCAACCTCCCTATGGCATCCTTAAACTTATGGTTGTACTCCCAGGATGATTTGCCTTCCCGCTGTTGGATCTCATGCAACTCAGACAAATCCTGTTGTTCTAACTAAGTTAGTTTGAACTCTACTATGAACCTCATTTGTACCTAGGCAAGAGTGAATGCTTGACCTTGCATCCTTGGCACTCTCAGTTCAATGATCTTCATGTACCACTTGAGAGTGCGAACACTCAAGGTAGTCTGGAACTCGACCAGCTTATTCTCATCCAGAGTTCCTCTAGATCTCTAGATTGCTTCACATAGGAACTAGTGTTGCTCAACGTCTTCATCTCCTTTACCCCAAAATTCTGGGTATCGGGTAATCAAACCTCCCGCATGGCTCGCCATTGTTGATCTTGTTGTTCCTATCAATATGAACCCTAACAGTCTTTCTTTCAATCTACTAGGGGATCCCAATATCATCCTTGTACTCTCACTTCCTAGTTGTGACTAACTGACTAATTGTACTAGAACAGAACTAGCATGAGAAGGTAGTATCGAACTTAGTTCTTGTATAAAAGGAACTTCGGGTATGGGTGATTCAGGGCTGGTGCCACTGGCTTCGGGGTGGTTTTCCTTGATATAGGAGGTCTCATTAGCTTCCACTGGTATGATCTCTTCGGTCGGATTCCCAATCTCTCTTGTTATAGAGGTTGAATTTTCTCTCTCTCCTCCAAGATTCAGGTCGGTTTCCTCCTCTCTTACGTCTTCACTTTCTCCTTCTTTTCCTACTCCCTAGGGGCTTCTTTCTCTCCTCACTTCTCTCTCATTTAATATTTGACTGGCCGATCGTTCTTGTCTTCTCATCTTCTGTAGTTCTTCCATCTGTCTTTCCTCTATTTCTCCCGATCCTCCTTCTTTCCTCAACTTTTCAAAATGTCTTTCTTCTTTCTTGATCTTGTCGCACCACCACTTCTCAAATATGGCAGATCTCTTCAAGGCTCACTCATCTCTTGAATTCATTTCTTGTTGTTTTTCCCCCATTTGTCAAAGAACCCTTCCCCTCTCTCATTCCATGACTCTCCCCACGTCTCACCCTACCCCAAGCGAGGGTGTTTACACTGCCATCTCAGTCGAGGACATAGTCAACATCCCCTCCTCCATCAAGAAAACCTTAATCCACAGGGGGATTTCTCTCAACAGTATTCCTCTTGCGTCTTTCTTGAAATTTCCTCTACCCGCAAGAAATACTTGTGGTTCTCAGCTACAAATTCGATTATGTATCCCTCTAGTGTGGTGCTAACCTAGAAATCTACAGCTCGTGTAACTAGGCAATCCAGCCTCTAGAGTGATGCTAACTTTTTGG
Source organism: Picea engelmannii (assembly GCA_009831015.1). Taxonomy (NCBI): domain Eukaryota; kingdom Viridiplantae; phylum Streptophyta; class Pinopsida; order Pinales; family Pinaceae; genus Picea; species Picea engelmannii. The sequence goes on from ML778260.1 coordinate 564,766, forward strand.
TATCCCATGCACAGATCTTCTTGGCCCATCCCTGGAACTCTATAGCTTCTTGGAGCCTCTTTATCTAGTGAAAAAATACTTCCAAGAATTTTGACCTAGAAAATCTCATACTGGTTGCTCGATCTCTCTGAGTAAAAGATTGCCTCACAAGTGTTTTCCATTGATTTTCTCCTTAGTTCCGCTTCTTTCCATATGAAGGCATCACAATTTATTTCCCACCATTAATCAATGCCAGATCTATGGATCAGCGATAGCATTCTCCCTACAGGTTCCCTTTTAACAAAGGTCGCAACAACAAAACCATTTTGTTGGCGCGAGTTTGATCAGAGTAGGGTCCTTCTCAGGTTACCAACAAAAGGTACCGTGTATTCTAGAGCGTTGGCATTTTCATCTCCTCCAAAGAGAAGAAGTCTCACCTGAAGCATTGTTTAGACAGATAGATAGGGAAGGGTAGGGAAAATACTTAAGATGATCCATAGAGCCTTCAAGACTCATTTATGTTCTTGTGTGAGAGACATGAACAGATTTGGAACATATATGTGCAAGAATCAAACCTACTTACGTTGCGAGCAAGAATTTAAACGTAGAACCATAAAATAGAACTCATAAGCCATAAGGAAACATTATAATGCATAAGTAAACATACAAAGACACAACATATTTGAAAATTAGGTCCTTCTTCATATTCTCTTTAGGATCTTTCTCTGATTACAGACTCAAAATTACACAGTAGGGCACTATAGAGACTCTTGGCTCTGTACTCATGTTGCAGAGCTCTAATTCTCCAACTGATAGTTCCAATTCATTATAGACTCAAGACTTGTCTTCCCTCGACTTACAACAATAAACAACTCAACCCAACCCTTTTACAATAATCCTGTCCAACAACAACCCTTTTATAATAATTTTTATCCCTATATATAAGTTGGGTTGTGTCTTTCTTCTTGGCTTGCATGCTTTCTTGTTCTATTGCAACCATTTGTTTCTTAGCTGGAATTGTGCTGACTTTCTCCACTTCTTTCTGTTGGTTTTTCTCCCAGCCTCTGATGAATTTTGTGCAACTCATTCTTAGTCAAAACTTGGTCAATTCCTTCCCAAAAATGAAGGGCCCAACACTCTACTAGCCATATTAAATCCTAACTATAGAGTCCAGGTACACATGGCGATAGATATGACGTCGTCTGGAGGGAAATCCGAGAGATACAAGATGAAATGCCAAAGTAACTAGGATCGTTGGATGAATGGGTACGTGGAAAGAGATCCCATGGTCTGGAGACTTCGTACTCCGGAGTGTTTTGGTCAAGGTTTTTTCAAAGTGTGAAAACCATTAAAGTTGTGAATGCCAAATTAAATCTCGACCGTTGGTCGAAGAGGACATGTTGCGCAAGATACGATCGTCCAAATATTAATCTCTTCGGGGGATTTGTGTCAAGAGGATTCAAAAAGAACCAAAGTCTGGAGCTGCGAAGTAACGAGAACCGTAGATCCAAGGATCCTTCGGGGGCTTCCATGATCGTCGAATCCCTACCAAGGTGAGCCCAATGTTGACCAATTAGGGAGATTAGAGGTGGTACAATGCCAAGACCACCACAACCATCAAATTCAGGAGTTGCAGAGGAGGACCATTGGATCAATGTCTAGTTAATACTTGACTGTTGGATCTCAATAAGGATAGATCAGCGATGGGGAACCATTGCAGGGTTTAAAATTTGATTTAACAACCACATAAGATTGTGGTTCTGAAATCCCCAATGATCTTTGATCGTCACTTTTCCACAAATTGATGATACCCATTGGTCCCTCCACCAACATGCATCTTCCATTTCAGAACTCGATGATGAGTTTAAACATCGCATTAGTCGAGACTCTACAATCCTCTCTAGCCATCGATATTCACGATCTATTCAATCATGGACATCAAACTTAACCCATTGAATCCCCAAGGTAGTGGAGGCCATAGATCTAGGGATTACATGGACTCTCACTAACCATGAGATTGAATGGTTGGTTGGGGATCAATCTAAGATGATGTGGCATCCTGACATCACTCAAGGTGATGTTGACCCCTATTATGTATGCCACATGTCACCTGGATCGTGTGTTTCACAGACCCCATAATCCCATTAATGCGTGACACTTATCATTCACTGAAGGGCCATGTGTCATCTCAGCCTTGCCACTTATCACACCTGGCACCCACCGCTTGGACCATGTGGCAAAAGGAACATGCGGGACCCAACCGTAATTTCCTTTGTATCTAGTACCCAAGATTTCAGGAGTTCGACACTCTGGAAGGAAGTATGGTTCAACGTGAAGGATCCCCTAAACGTTGAAGTTACGAAGTGATAGAAGTTGTAGATCTGAGGATCCTTCAGGATCTCCTCTAACCGTTGGATCTAAATTATATCCGTCACTTCGATGAAGCCCTACTCTGAGAGATTGGGATGTTGGAACGTATTCTCCAAAGGAGCTAAAGGCCGGAGCTATGTAGAAACCTTTCGAGAGTCCAAGAATTTGGGACTCCAGAGATCCTATGTATAGGAAAGAAAAGGGGCACCCAACTTTGCAGTTTTGAACGCCAACTTTCCCCCCTAGCCTATTTATTATAGGAGGGTTAAGTATCGTTGTTGGTTTGGACAGTGAATGTACTTCCACCATGGATATCGGAGATTAAGGAGGGTACAAATAGGATGGATCCATGATGACATCATGTGGCCCTCAATCAATGAGCATCAAAGAAATTTGGGAGGCCATAACATGTAAACCAAAGGTCGGATTTGAGCTTGGTGGCAATCATTAGGACACTATGAGTGAGTAGAAGAGGATGCAAACCTTGGACAAAGGTTTTGAGATGTTAAGAAAAATGAAATTTATGATGCCCCATCCCTTAAAGGATTATTTAGGGGTTGGATGTGTTACAAATTGGTATCAGATCATGGCAACAACACTTGGCCTGCTTGGGCTCATGCACGATTCATATGAAAATATTTTTGGAGGACTTTAAGGGGTAACACCCTATCTTACCATATTCCTAAGAGGTTTTAGTCAAACCTCTACCAAAGAGAGGAATGAAACTTTCTATTGTTTATAGATGTTTTGGAAATAAAGAGGTTGACTTCACTATGAAATTGTATGTGCTATTTTACAGTCATAAGATTAGATTACCAAGGCTAAGATGAGACTGTGGAGAATATTACTACCAAACATAATTTTTTCTGCATAAGTTCCTGGAGTAGAAGGATGTATATTAAAATACAGTTGGAATCTTACCCAACAAGATTGAATCATGCTAGTCTATGGCAAAGGAAGCATATAATTTATTTGGGAAAGGATAGTCAATCCTACAAGAGTTGGATTTTGTTATTGAGAACTAATAGCAAGACATGGATGTGAATGGATTGAAAGGACCTATAGCAGTAATAATTATTTCTTTAATGAAGGATTAAACCTGGTATATGTGTATAACCCCTCATGATCAAAGGAATGAGTCTGGTGACCATTCTCTGAAAAGGGAGAGAATGCGCAACTCTCAGGTTTTGAAGGGAACTGAGAAAAAAAATTGTTTCTGGGTACATGAATTGTTGGGCAGGTTTTTTTTTCTAATCAAGTTGATAAATGGATTCATAGATATATAGAATGATTGAGTGAGAAATAACAACAACTTCCATTGCTTGGTGGATAGGAAACTAGTCTTCCAGAATTCTTGTGGGAGGAGGAGAGAGACCTCCATCCCTAACTGTTGCTAAACAAAATGAAGAATTCTAGATATAATGGTTAAGACTGATTATGACCTAAAGATACTCTAGAATTATGAACTAGAATACTTAGTAAGTAACATAATTCGAAATTGTATCTAGGTTTTAAGGGAATAGTCCAAATGTTATTGGACATTAAAATTTATTATAAATAAGGTAAAATGGTTGATTAAATGTTGACCCTGAATGTGGTAAAGGAAGTGTCGGGGAACTTCTAGAAACCCAATGGGTCATACTGATATCCAAAGGTGGATGATAACCATATGGAAATAGCTTGGTATACTCATATATATGTAAGAGGGAGCTTAGGGAATTATTCCCTTGTAGAAATATGTTGACCAACAATGGTTTGAGGCATTAAAGAGAAGCATGATAAGTTGTTTTGTTTCCTTGGGGAACTATTGGATTTTCCCAGATAATATTTTCGGGTTGTTGAGTCATCCTATAACATCAGAGGAAAGAAACAATTATTGTTGGTTGTTGTCATACGGAAAAAAATACATAGTTATGATTATGTATGTTAAACTACCCATGTGGATAGCATGAGAATGACTACAAGCTCCCAAATTAGAGGAAAGCTCAATGTTGAGTATCCCTATGGAACTTTTCCTGAGAATGGCATTAAGATCCTTGGGAGAAGGATCTTGAAGTTTGATGTGTCCATGTGCATGTATGACATGGAAAGGGTGCAAGCAATGAGCTTGCATGATTAGTGTATGGGCTATGTGTGTATATGCTTGAGTACATGGGTTTAATGCCTTGTAAAGCTCCTTCATATGAAGCTTGATAGTAATACTAGTTAGGTATGAATGATATTAAACGTGCAAGTGATGAACCTATATGATGTAAGAATATATATATACTAAAGGCACAATATGGATGCCTTGATGAGTGATATGTAAGGAAAGAATTTCACTTGCAAAGATTAAGTGAACACCATGGATGCATGGTTGAATCCATTCTGAAGAGCAATGAAATTTCTGCATTGAATGATAGCTTAAGGGGAATGTGCTCCATTCCCTCAAGAAAGACTAGTATAAATAGATGAAAGAGTAAATGAGAAAGGATGCTCTGTTGTCATGATAAGAGACAAATGATTATGCCTTTGAGGATCACATGAGCATGATTGTGAACAATCATGAGTTGACTGATTTTAAAGTAGATATGTATGTAGGCTGTGAAATATACCTATGGCAGCTACACATAGGCTTATGATTATGCATATGGTTAAGTACATCATGGATGTAAGTTAACAAAACCAGAAAATGTGTGGATACATAATTTGGATGCATGACAAAGATGCATGTTTATATTCCTTATGAAATATTTGGTAAAAAAATGAAGCTAAATCAAGGTTGAGGTCATCACAGATAGTGATGGATATGCAATAAGGAAGTTACATGTTGAAGGAGTTCCATGTTTAAGGACTGTGTGAAGAATATATTAGGACAATGGATTTACGACCTTAAGGACTGCTAAAAATTGAGTACTGGGATAGAAGCCTATTTATATAGGAATCCTGGATTACATTCTAAAACGAAATGTATGAGTGGAAAACTAACAGACTAATGTAGACCATTCTGATAAATGAATGGTAATGTGCAGCATGCATAGGTTCATGATTCCTTATGAACAAAAGGTTTGCTATTAAAGAATGTTGATGTATACTAAGGACTAGGATGAGCCTAACCAAGGCCGATCAAGAAATGAGTAGGAAGATCACAATAATAAATGGATTGCATAAGCAAGGAAAGAGAGAAAGGAGCACTTTTCTCACCCTAGGAACTTTGAATTGTTTAATAGATTTGTAGGCTGAAAAGAACAACTGTGGAAACAAGTACAACTAGAAAACGAAAATTAGTTAGATAAGTAAGTTTGGAGGAATAGGCTTGGGTGAGCCATATAAAGTAAAGGCAGTAAGGATTTGGAAAGGGGAAGAGCTCTTAACTCCTTTCTTGTTGAACACTATGTTTCCTCTAGGATGAGAACTGGTGTGTTGATTGAAAATTAAATGTTTAACACAATAGAAATGATGGTTATATGACTGTAGAAACAATTGAGAATTGTTTGTGTTGCACTCATAAAAACATTAAGGAATAATGTAACAAAGTGCATACAGATATGCTAGGGAATATCTAAAAACGTTTTATTGATTTGAATGTGATGATACATGAATTTTTATTTTACATGACCACTATTACATTTATGATGTATGACATGTGTAGAAAGGAATTGGAGCTATTGAGGAAGAAAGTTGTCAATGATGGACAACCTCAAGCAATGGATAACTATGAGAAGGTTGTCATTACAATATTGTTGAAAGTAATTTAAAAGTCCCCATAAAGCACCATTGATAAGGTGATATCTAAGAGGGTGCTAGCAGCCAAAGGAGGTACAAAAATGTTCATACCTGTGTGGCATAAGGTATGACCGAATTTGATAAGAAATCCTTCTGAAAAGATTACAGTATCTCAAAGATATGCGAATAGACTTCGAGTGGTTTTTGTATGCCATTTATACCCAAATAGGGTGTGATTCAAGAAAGGAACCTGGATAATAGAGAGTGTAAGTTTATGCCAACCAAAGATGAGTTATAATCCTTGCAAGAAAATTGCAGGAGTAAAAAAAATTACCATGGGTACAATAACCAATCTAGGGAGATTGGGAATAAAGGTGCTCACAGTTAGCACATTGCATGGAATCATTTCGAGGAAATGCATGTTTTCATAAAGGATGGACAATGGATTTTCCATTGAGGAACGAGTATCTTCCAATATTTCTACTTACAGTGTATAGGTGTTACAGAAAAGCAAATTTGGGTGGCCATGAGTGTTCGCACCCTGGTTATTAATGAAGGAAGAATTCTTGGGTGCATTCGAGATAAACTTATAGTTTCATATGTGCTAATTTGGTATCATTATCAGCCTATAGTAGGAAGCATAGTGTTGATGCAATAATTAATGAGAAGGAATAATCCATATGGTGAAGAGGTTCGTTAAAGTCCAACACACCATAGCAGAGTGCTTGTCACCAAGTGTGGCAACTTGAAAATCAATGCAAGGGTGCATTGGGTATGAATGTGGCCATGAATATTGGCACATTGATTAAATTCATTTAATATTTGAATGGAATTTGGAAATTTTAGTATGTTGATAGGATGCTTACATAATAATAATATTTCCTTTTTTATTACCCTGAACAAATGAAAATGACTTGGACTGTTAGTGTTGATACTGAGAAGGGGGTGAATCAGTATCAAGTACAATTTAAAACCTTTTTCAACTTATACTTAAACCATTCAATTATATCCAATGAGAAATGAACAATAGTATAAGAGTTACACCAATACACCACAGTACACCATGCACAATATATGAGAAATAATCAATAGTTATTGTTCAAGGGAAGTAATGACTTCCAAAGGTAGCTGCAGCTTCCAAATGTAAAGAGAGGGATAAACCTCCAAGAGGAATATACAATATTCCAATATCAAGAGAGATTTGAACTCTCCATCATTGCCCCTTCCTTCCACCCAATAATATATGAGAGATAATAAAACTTTACATTAAATCATCACCATCAACCAATCATCACATAGAACCTAATAATGCTTTCTGAGACTTATTCAATTTCTACAATTCTTCAATTCTTGGAGTAATCTAATCTTGTAGATAATATTACTTAATTTATTCTATGAAATGCCTCCAAGTTTCACTCCTTGAATCCTCCCCAAAAAGAAGTTATAGAAAGAATGGTAGACTTTATTCAATTCTGGTCTATTCAGAAGAGTCCACTTGCACAGAATGCCCCACGCTCCATATTTAACATCCGATTATAAAAATAACACGCAATAAAACAAATTCTGTATTCTTTCCAATGAAATTTGTCCCACTTCATTTGGATTTTCTATGAAGAAGTTGTGACTTTTTTACCCAGAACACCTATTTATTGACTAGCCTCAGGACTGGTCACAAACCCTATCTTCCACAAAGTGTATCTCCATAATTAGAGTGAATCAAGAGCTAAAATTTTTACCAAAGGTACCTTCATATGTCTTCTCAATTCCATAGAGATTTCACCATCTGAATCATTCTAGAAAAAAATTTATAGCAAAAATGGTAAGATGACCTGAAAATAACATACCTTAGAACACATCACCAAATGACTTCATCCTCCCTTGAAATACAACCTTCTTTACTTTTGATTTCCTCTAAAATTTGACTTGTGTGTTAAATGAATGTATAATGACATTTATTTATACCATTTATGTCACTTCCTTTTAACAATAGGTCCGACCTGGCACTTTCTTATTTTGTAATTATTTTCTTTAATTATCTTCAGGGCCTACATGTACCTCCTTCTTCAATTCACTTTGTCATCTTCAAAAAATCATTTCTTCTCAACCATGAGGATCCACGTGATGTGCTAGATACCACCAAAAACAACATGATGTATACTATCCATCCATGGGTGTTGTATATGCATGTGCATTTTCCTTCATGTCCAAATACCTTCATCAATCCTTCGGTCCAAAACCCATGACTAGGGTTGACATCAATGACAACAACCAATCTTCCAACAATCTCCCCCTTTGTCATTGATGGCAATACTCATGCTCCCCCTATCATCATGATCCCAATTTCTCTCCCCCTTTGACATCAATGGAAAAGGTTAGGGATTCTCCCCCTGATTTTAATGGAAAAAGGTAACTCACTTCTTTGGGGTTGCTCCCCCTGAACATGTGGCACTCAATAATACTTCATCCTTATTTTTGGTCTTTGGGACTTTTTCTTCCTTGGAATACTTTTATGTGGCTTCTATCTTCTCTCTCTTCTTCATGTCTAGGATGTATATGTTTTTCGGTCTTCTTGTTGTAGTTGCAACCAATCTTCCTGAGTTATTTTCTCTGATTTTACATTTTCGGGAGTCAAACGTAAGAGTTTATCCTTGATCACACATTTTACTAAAACTTAGTAGATTATGCTTCAAGTCTTCAACCAATAGGACATTATTTGATTTTACATTTTTTCTTCCAAGTTCTACTACACCTTCTCCAAGTATTTTGGCAGATGAGTCATCTCCAAATGCAACATTGTCACCCTTTTCCTTCAAGCTGATGAATTTGTCTTGATCCCTGGTCATGTGTGAAGAACATCCACTGTCTATGTACCATTCATCTTCTTCTTTACATTCTTCAGCGGTTGATGCTATTCGACAATCTTCATTGTTTGGAATCTCTTTCCTTCTCCATATTGTGGCTGGCATAGGGACATCTTCATTCATATATCTACAATCTCGTGCTTTGTGACCAAGATAATTGCATTTGTAGCATACAATATTTTTTTCCATCAATGGGTAAAATGAATTATAAATTTTGTTGAAAAATCCACGATTATTTCTATATCTTCTGTTTACACCATTCATGTTTCTTGTGTATTTGCTCCTTTCATTGATTCTGCAATTAATTGCCTTATGTCCAGAATTTTTGCAAGTATAACAATGACCAAGAAAGAAATTTTGATACCTTGAAGTAAGTGACCTTCTTTGTTATGTAGTCCATCTGGGTTCATGATCTACTCTTCTATAGTTTCCTTCATACTGATTAAAGATTCTTTGATTCCTGAAGGTAGGAGGTCTTCTTGGATATTCATCTCTTTTGTAATCATTCCTTCTTTTTGGTATCCTAGTCCACTTCTCATCAACTGTCTGTGTAGCTCTTTCTTCAACCTTCTTGTTGGTATTTTCATCTTCTTTGTATGAAGTTTCACCCATACATCCAAGATGTGTTAATGCTTTTGACACTTGAGAGTTTCTTAAGCTCTTCCTCAATGAGATAACTTCTTGTTCAAGTTTCTCACAATATTCTTCTTTCTTTATCATTTGGACCTTCTTTACTTCTGTTATTCTTCTTGCTTCTTCAAGTAGAGTTTTCAAGGAAATGGTTTCTTCTCTTAGTTTCTGAAAGTATTCTAATTGTTTCTTTAAGCTTACAACTGCCTTTTCATAACTACCCAATTCACTTCTTAGTTTTCTATGTGTGTCTTTGAGCTTGCTATTTTCAATCTCAACATGCTTTAATTTTTTAAGATTCTCATCTTCTTGTTGAATCATTTCTACTTCATGATTTTCTTCTTCTTCATTGTCATCTCTTTAAATCCTTGGATGAGGAAATTCAAATTCAACATGTCCTACTCCTTCACAATTAAAGAAAAAGAAATGACCTCTATTTTCTTCTTTGAAAACTGAGATGTTGTAATTTGCTTCTTCTTCTTCTTCTTCTTCTTCTTCTTCTTCTTCCCTTACATAAAGGTCTTGTAGCTTGTCCCAAATCTCTTTTGATGATGCACATGATCCCACCTTGGATTTCACTAAATCTGTCAATCCATCCAGGATTGTATCTATTGCCAATTTGTTGTTCCTTTTTGTTTCCTTTTGAGCTGCAATCTTTGGTTTCTTCAAAGCATTGTATCCTGAAGCAACTGAGAACCAAACATCTACCCCAAGAGATTTCAAGTACGTTTCCATTCTATTACTCTAGTATTCAAAATTTATTCCATCAAATGGTGGAATCTCATTTGGAATGTTGTCTTCCATTTCTACATAGGATCTTCCTTCCAATGGTTAAACTGTACTGAAGGTAACCCTCTCTAATACCAATTGTTGATACTGAGAGGGGGGTGAATCAGTATCAACTACAATTTAAAACCTTTTTCAACTTATACTTAAACCATTCAATTATATCCAATGAGAAATGAACAATAGAATAAGAGTTACACCAATACACCATAGTACACCATGCACAATATATGAGAAATAATCAATAGTTATTGTTCAAGGGAAGTAATGACTTCCAAAGGTAGTTGCAACGTCCAAATGTAAAGGGAGGTATAAACCTCCAAGAGGAAGATACAATATTCCAATATCAAGAGAGATTTGAACTCTCCATCCTTGCCCCTTCTTTCCACCCAAGAATATATAAGAGATAATAAAACTTTACATTAAATCATCCCCATCAACCAATCATCACATAGAACCTAAAAATGCTTTCTGAGACTTATTCAATTTCTGAAATTCTTCAATTCTTGGAGTACTCTGATCCTACAGATAATATTACTCAATGTATTCTATGAAACTCCTCCAAGTTTCACTCCTTGAATCCTCCCCAAAAAGAAGTTATAGAAAGAATGGTAGACTTTATTCAATTTTGGTCTATTCAGGAGAGTGCACTTGCACAGAATGCCCCATGCTCAATATTTAACATCTGATTCTGAAAATCACACAAAAGAAACTAAAGTATGTACACTTTCTAATGAAATTTTTCCCACTACATTTGGATCCTCTATGAATAATTTATGACTATTTTACCCGGAACACCTGTTTATTGACTAGCTTCAGGACTGATCATAAACCTTATATTCCACAGAGTGTATCTCCATAATTATAGTGAATAAAGAATTGAAATTTTTACCAGAGGTACCTTGATATGTCTTCTCAATACCATAGCGATTTCACCATATGAATCATTCTAGAAAAAATTTTATAGAAAAAATTGTAATATGACCTGAAAATAACATATCTTATAACACATCACCAAAAGACTTCATCCTCCCTTGAAATTTGGCCTTCTTTACTTCTGATTTCCTATTAAATTTGAATTGTGTGTTAAATGAATGTATAATGACATTTATTTATACCATTTATGTCTCTTCATTTTAACATTTGGGATGACCTGACACTTTCTTATTTTGTAATTATTTTCTTTAATTATCTTCAGGGGCTACATGTACTTCCTTCTTCAATTCACTTTTTCATCTTCAAAAATTCATTTCTCCTCAACCATGAGGATCCATGTGACATGCCACATACCACCAGAAACAACATGATGTATAATATCCATCCATGGGTGTTGTATCTTCATGTGCATTGTCCTTCACGTCCAAATACCTTCATCAATCTTGCAGTCCAAAACCCATGACTAGGGTTGACATCAATGACAACAACCAATCTTCCAATAGTTAGTATGCATCATTTGAAAATATAATGTGCATTGAAACAAACAATTTGTTTGGCTGAGAAATGTTGAAGTTGCAGGAAGAAAAAGGGTCTTGGATATGACAGTGTTATAAGCCCATAAGGAAGACCAATTGCATCTTGAGCTAAACGGTTATGGGAAGGAAAGTCCCATACTTGTGAATCTAGTTCCTATGAGGAACAGATCTAAAAATAAATGTGGAAATTGGAAAATATGTGGGTGACAGATTTGCAATAAAATTTTGAATTTGAAATTGATAATGATTTCTCATAATTTTGTATAGGTGTGATACATGACAGATGAAAAATATATGTCTAGGAAGGACATATGAAGGTTGTCAAGCCAAAAAGAGTGAAATATGCTACTATTAAGACATAATAACCCTGTGGTAAGCCATGATCACCCTAGAACATGTTGTGTTGTGGTAACACAAGTCAGAGGGACGTCTCGGTAGAGCAAGTCTGAGGGATGCCTCGACTTTAAGGCTCAATGAAGTCTCTGAAATTATTCTTGTGCAAGTAATCATTGGCAAGGCAAGATGGATCGCTTGAGGAAATGTATAGCAGAGAAGGGGATTCATGAGCTTGGGCTAGAAGGTGAGTGACCGCAAGGAAGATGAGACTTTGAATATTATTATAAACTATTGATTGGGATCATGCCCACAATGGGTATGTCCAGGAGAGACAGTGAACCAAGAAAAAAAAACAGCCATGTGGATACGAATCCATGAACTGCACAGATGAGTATTGTGCTAAGTTATGAAATTTTCTTGAATTTATGCAACAACAAAATGTTTATGCATTAAATCTATGATTAATATGATTTCTACCCAAGATTATTGAAGACAGGTGACAAAGGCCAAGAGTCTAAAACAACTTGACCCAGAAAGAGGGTCAATATTTTTGAAGTAGTTGAATGACAAAGGCATGATAGGTGTTACTAAGAAAGAACATAGAGAACGGTGTTCCCTTTTTAAGGAGGATGGGATCATAATACCCATGTTTCCCCCAGCTTGTAATTAATCATTAATTATGAACACCATGTTATGGCATAATGTAAATATATTATTGTTTGAATTTCCAATAATTGACCATGGGGGTGAAGCCTTGAAGTACTGGCCATGATATCACTAGAGGAAAGAGTGAGGAAACTGTAGAAGAGGATTCATTAGTTCAAATGACCCAAATTCTCTTGGTTGAGATAATAAGCCCCATCCAAATCCAGAGGAGGAAGCAGTTAAGGAAAGAAGGACTGGTGGTTGAACCATCAACCACCCCCATGAATGGAAGCATGTCAGCCTAAATTACCATAGGGTCTAGCAGACCACGCTGACCCAAGTTTCCTTCTAACAGAAGGAACAAGACAGGTTAATAACCTTCCTGAGGAAGAGAAAGGCATGAGGATATATATCATAGAGGAGCCACACGAAGAAGGGAGAATGTGTGTGAGGCTTTGTGGAGAGTAGGAGAGACACCATACATGAGTGCATGCACTGAGGGGAACATGACCCGAGCAAGAGACTGCGAGTTTGATGTTGAGGAGGCATCTGATAAACCTCGCAAAGACCATGCCAGAGAAAGAATCCCTGAGAAACTATTACAGTTCCCTAGTGATATCATGGCTTGGCACAGGGGTGGCTAGAGTGATAAGAATGAATGCCTCTGAGCCTATGGTTGGGTGGAGAGGCTAACACCCAAATTTATTTGGTCGGTTATCAACTAGAATAGATAAGTGTTTCATTTACCCTATGCACTTAGATTGAAATGCATGTTTTGAATGTCTGAGTTTATTTATCTTTGAGTTAATTAGGTAATGTTATGTTATCTGCTTTCAGATTTATATGCATGTGCATGCACTTTATAGTTGAAGGAATGAACCTTTGATATTCTATAAGTTTAAAATTGTTTCTCTTCTATAATCCTGGTGCAAGGAATACACATATACCCGTCCGAGTATAAAAGATCGAAGGAGAGACTTGTGCGCAGTGTGCAAGGCCAACACTTAGTGAAGCTACTCTGGCTTCGAAACTCTAGGAATTTGGAGCTCCAGAACATATGACTTCACAACCCTCGAAAGTAGTTGAAGGCTGAATTCATGAATCCTTAAGGGTCATCAATCTAGGGATCTAGTATGGATCACTCTCAGCCATTAGATTAGATATAGGAAGGGAGGTGTTAAATGCTTCGGTGAAGTTCTACTATGGGAGAATAAGAGTATTCTAGTGTCGAAACTCCCGAACGTGCAAGTCGTAGAGTAAATATGGATTGTTGAAAAGGAAGGGACATGTGTCCACAGATCAACGATCATTCGAGAGTCCGAGTATTTGGTGATATAGGGATGTGTTAGCTTCCTCGGAGTTCTACCAGCTAGAGTAAATCCTAGCCACAAAGGCCAGGTACACATGGCGATAGATCCAGCGTGGTACGGAGGGAAAACCAAGAGATACATGCCGAACTACCGAAGTAACCAGGACCGTTGGATGAACAGGTACATGGAAAGTGATCCCATGGTCCGAAGACTTTGTACTCCATAAGATTTTGGCCGAGGCTTTTTCAAAGTGTGAAAACCACCAAAGTAACGAACGCTATAGTAAATCTTGACTGTTGGTCAAAGAGGACACGTGGTGAAAAATCCTAGAGTCTAGAAATTTATCTCTTCGGGGGATTTATGTCAAGAGGATTCGACAAGCGTTGAAGCTTGGAGCTACGAAGTAATGAGAACCGTAGATCCAAGGATCCTTCAGGAGCTTCACCAACCATCAGATCCCTACCAATCTCATCCTGGCATTGACCACTTCGGGAGATTAGAGATGGTACAAATCCAAAACCACCATATCCATCAGATTTGGGAGTTGCAGAGGAGGACCATTGGATCAGTGTATGGTTAAGCCCTGACTGTCATATCTCAGTAAGGAAAAATCAATGGCAGGGAACCATTGTGGGGTATAAAGGCTCAATTAAAAACTGCATAAGATTTCAGTTCAGTAATCCCCAACGACTGTCAATCGTCACCCATCCACAAATCAAAGGTACCCATTGGTCTCTCTACCAACATGCATCTTCCATTTCAAAAATCTACAATGAGTTTAAACATCATGCTAGTAGATACTCTGCAATCCTCTCTAGCCATAAATCTTCAAAATCCATTCGATCATGGCCATTGAAGTTAACCCGTTGAAGCCCCAAGGTAATGGAGGTCGTAGATCCAAGGACTACGTGGACTCTCACTGACCGTGAGATCGAATGGCTAGGTGGGGATCAATCTAAAATGATGTGGCATCCTGATGTCACTAAAGGTGACATGGACCCTTGTTATGTATGCCTCGTGTCACTTGGATTCGTGTTTTTCGTAGACCCCATAGGCCCATAACGCGTGACATGTGTCACCCACTGATGGTCCAAGTCTCATCTCGACCTTTCCACGTATCACACTTGGCACCCACCGCTTGGACCATGTGGCGAAAGGAATATGTGGGACCCACCTGTAATTGCCTTCGTATATAGTACCCAAGACTTCAGGAATTTGACACTTTGGAAAGAAGTATGGTTCAAGATGAAGGAGCCCCCAAACACCGAAGTTATGAAGCGATAGAAGCCATAGATCCAGGGACCCTTCAACATCTCCTCTAACTGTTGGATCTAGATTGTATCTGACACTTTGATGAAGTCCTACTCCGGGATAGTGGGATGTTGGAATGTATGCTCTAAAGGGGCCAAAGGCCGAAGCTACGTGGCAACCTTTTCGGAGTCTGGGAATTCGGGACTCCAAAGATCTTGCATACTTGAAAGAAAAGGGGCACTCAACACTGAAGCGTCCAACACGAATTTTCCCCCTAGCATGTGTATTAGAGGAGGGTTAAGTATTTCCATTGGTTTGGATGGTGAATGGACTTCCACCATGCATGTTGGAGATTGAGGAGGGTGAAAATAGGATGGATCCACGAGGATGCCACATGGCCCTCAACCAATGAACACCGAAGAACTTCAGGAGGCCATAACATGTAAACCAAATGTCGGATTTGAGCCTGGTGGAAATCGTTAGGATGCTATGGGTGAGTAGAAGAGGATGCATACCTCGGACAAAGGTTTTAAGATGTTAAGAAAAATGTAATTTATGACGCCCCATCCCTTAAAGGAGTATTTAGGGGTTGGGTGTGTTACATTAACAGTGGTTAAATTTGACGATTATTTACTACTTTTTTCCATTTTTAATCGTCAAATATGGGTAATTTTTAAATTTACACGTCATTAATGATGTTCACTTAATTTTTGAAATTGTTAATTTGACGGGAAAATAAAAAAATTGTCCATATATATATAATAAAAATATATTATTAATAACAATATGTATTATAATAAATAACAATATATATTATAATAAATAACAATATATATTATAATAATAACAATATATTATTAATAACAATATATATTAAAATATATAATATAATATAATAACAATTTCCTAAATTTGAATGTTGATTTTTGTGTAAGGCATACATAACACAAGTTATAAATTCTATAGCAAGGGTCCTGCATAGTACATGTTACAAATTATATAGCAGATGGAGGTTGCAACTTGCAAGTTGCATGCTTTGGAAATTAGACCGTATCACATCCTGCAGGTTGAAAAGTGAAGGTTGAGAGGGAACAAAAGATCAATGATTCAGAACCTGCATGAAACTATCTAGAGAGGTAAGACTCATTGATATTAAATTGCAATTGCAATGATGGAAATTGTCTCTGTTTGGCTGAAGCTAGAAAACACCTTCTTGCACACTTATTTTCTCATTATATTTGGTTTTTGAGAATCCACATTTAAATACCTTCCCACTTGTGTTTTTAATGTCTTCCTGATTCTTCATAATAATAATAAACATGGGTGCGACCGACCTCTCACAAGGTCTATTTTATTTCATTTTAGAAAAAAATAGTAAATTTCTATTTAAAAAGGAAAATAAAAAATAACTAGTAATATTTTTTATTCATTATATTAATAACGATAATTATTTCAAATTTTGCAATCCATAACTTTTATTTTTATTTTTACAACAACCATTTGTAACTACTTTTTTCCTTTTCCCGTAGGGTGTAGCTATCTTGGAATCATTGTATGCATACTACTTAGTGTTTGGTTGATTGTTTTTGTATAGTGATTGAATCTATGGGGAATTGTCGCATAGAAAGAAGTTAGAACCTCTTATTTGTTGATTTTCAAAATTGAAACTGTGTGAAAGGTGTTATATCAAGGTAGTCTGCTAATATTTTTTGTTTATGTTTTTAATGGTGTTGTTTTTCTTGTGAAACAGTTTGATGATGTTATGTTAAATGGAATTTCATAATAATTTTATGTTGTGCCTAGGATGTTTTTTTATTCACAATAAAAATGAACAAAAACACATATGACACATAATATTTAAATGATGGGAAAAAATAAAAATAAAACGTCATGGGAAGGGAAGTTTTAAGCAGAAACTTGTCATAAAAAATTTATGTGACGGGTAGGAGTGTCAGTCAAATTTATACCATGGTTGTTAATACATGATTGGTACATGCTTGGTGCATTGTTAGAGGCACTTGCTTGTAGTATCGTTGGCACATAGTTTATGGTTGATGTCGAATAAAAGATCTTGGTATATTATTAGAAGCATATGTTGATCTTGGTGATAGTTATGAGGTGTTGCAATGTGCATGGTTGATGCACTTGTGATGGTACATGTTGTGCTAGTTATTGATGTACATGACTGGTTGATGAGATTATTGTGACAATTTATTGGCACATGTTGTTGGTACAAGTTGTTCGTACAGGTTGTTTGGTACATGTTGTTACAGGTTGTTTGTACATGTTGTTAGACGTTGTTGGTACAAGTTGTTTGGTACATGTTGTTACAGGTTGTTGGTACAAGTTGACAGTGACAATGATTGATTCAGTGACAGTGACATGTTGTCTATATTTGTCATTTATATTTCAGGGCAGTAGGATGGGGCAAGGATAGGTGGTTGGATCCACCTTCCTGTTGGAGCTGAAGAACCAGGGAGTTGGAGCTTCCTTCAAGTTGGAGCCTCATTCTGGTTGGTACTAGAGAATTGGGTGGTTGTAACCATCTTCTGGTTGGATCCGGAGAACACAGGGGGTTGTGTTAGAGAAAGATTTGCCTCACCCTATGCAATCTCCCAGAGAGGGCCTTATTCTATTTCCCTATGCAGACTTGTCTTCCCTGTTACTAAATTCTAGAGACAAAAATATAAAGTTTTCCACTTGTATGCATATTGCACCCTATACAGCAAGCGTATACACAGGTTGCTCCACTACAGCCCACATACATTGGGATTTGTGCTAGAAAATCAAAATTAAATGTCGGTTTTCCATGTCACGACAGGAGATCTCTGATCCTTGGCCTTCCATATACTGGAAACATTCTGACTCATCCCTTCAGTTGCATTTTGAAGGCTATGAATAATCCAATTCCAAGTTGTGGAAAAGGAGAAGGAATTCAACATTGAGAGCAAAGTTACTATGGAGAAATTATTTACTTCATATTGAGTCTGCATCCCTTTGTCCTTTAAGTCTGAACACAATGTTCAAACCCTAATATCTTCCTTTATTGATGGAGAACCTCATTATCTCCCTTATATGAGCTTGCCTTTGGTGGAGGATTGAAGTGGTGGAGGCTTAGCTGGAAGGAACTTAGTTTCTGGGTTCTGAACCATGTTGATGCGGAAATCTGTAATATTTTCACTTATTCTGATCATTTATTTATAGAAATACTCTCTTCCCGTTCAATTTATGTCTTGAAAATATATGAATTATTATCCATGGGTGTATTTTTTATGAATATTCATGGATTATGCTATCTAATGTGCTAACATTTTATATTGCCACCATATGTTTGTTTCACTTGTTTGTTGAGAATTTGTTGCAGGCATATAGATTTGGGTCAAAGTGCTCAATTGTGGACATCATCGAACATCTGGACGAGGTAGGCCTCTTTCTTATCTCCCTTGCACATTGGTTTACATAGAATATTGTTGGGATAGAGTTGATTTATGCAATCATTTTCATCTGTTGTGGTTCACCCTAGCCATAGAGAGATTTTCCTCACAATAGAATTGGTGACCATACTAGGATGAATATTCTTTCTTAGGATTTGAAGTACTTTTCTCCTTAGATTTCTCTTGTTTCTATTGTGGTTCTTGTCATATAATTGCTTGCAGGGATGATTTTAAGGATGGAAATTTATTTTAAAATGTAGAAACCTTGGCGATTCTTATTAATCCTTCATATGCCAACTATAAATGTTTGGCGATATTTTTGTAAAAATATTCAAATTTCTAAGGATTTTATATAGTTTTTATAAACTTTTGGTGATTTTTAAGGTAAAATAATTTTATCCTATAGAATTTGGGCAAATCATTTTTAAAATAGCGAATCTCATTTTTCGAAAAACCATGGAAAATTAGCCCATGAGCGAAATTTAGCCCCTAAAATCATCCATGATTTATTGACAGCTCATGTTCACTCTAAGTCTAAGTTTTCAACCTTTCTCCCTTGCCTGGCCTTGTTTCAAAGCACATACGCACCTTTTTCCTTGACAGTCATGTATACACGCAGACTGTCTCACTGCAAGCTGCGTATATACACTAGGTTTGCCTTAACAGTTGTGTACACCTCTTTTCCTTGCATGTTTTCTTGGTCTGGTGTTTGTTGGGTGGAATTTGATGTTTGTTGAGCCTTCTTGGGTCTCTGTACTTCCTGTTGAGTGACTATGGGATGACAGAAAACCCTCTTTTGGTTGAATTTCTGGGCGAAGTCTTTCTCTTCATCTTTTCATTTTTATTGTCCTTGTACATTGGGCTGGGTGTTTTGTTGCATGGTATCCTACTTGAGTTATCTCTTTTTTATACATGGTAGGACTATATATCAAGTTATTTTTTCAGTCCATGCATTTTCAGTTTCGATATATTGAAAATACAAAAAAATAGGCATTTTGTATTGCTTGGCATTTTTTTCTTTTGAGTTTTTATCATTAGATTAGTGCATATAGTGAAAGATTGCATTTTTACTTCTGAATTGCAGAATTGAATTTGAAAATTGCATTGTTTTTAGAAGCATATCATTCATTAAAAGTTAAAGTTAGGACTTTGCATTATTTTCATATTTACTTTTCTTGTTGAGTCATAACACCATGAGTTTCACTACCATACCTTTTTGAGTAATCACGGCCATTAAAATCAATGCTATAATTTAAAATTTATTAGTAACGATTTTATTTTCTAGGGTGCACCAACTAGACTAGGATTTAGTGCCTTGGAATAGGATTTTGTGAGTAAAATTCTCCAAAGAAATTAAATAAGCATATGTGTCTGAGTCAAGGAGTGGAGAAATCCATTGTATAATTGGTAAGATTAGGAGGCTCCGCTCACACCGAAGTTAATCACGAGGTCGCATGAATTTGGTTGAAGGAATATTCCCCCGATACCTTCCTAGCATCAAAGATATTTCTAGGGATCTATTCATATCTGGGGTTCTTGTTAGTACCCTTACCTCCATGAGAGGCAGTTCTTTCAATGTTTCAAGCTTTGCTACCTTGCCCATATAGTGGACATGAATTACGACTACTCGCATGTGCATCGATTATACAATGGTTTATTAGTTGCTTGAATTAGGTGTCTCATAGGTTACTTGCAAGGGTTATTCTGCAGGTACCCTAGGTCAGATAAGGGTTGGATAGGACACAGCCTTTATGGAGGATTACCTCTCCGAGGGGATCTGACCGACTGGTTGTTAAGACCACGAGGGCCCTTATAACTAATTTTGTTACCTCCAATCTTTAGCAGTGAGTCTCAGGCCCCTATTGGGTGAGACATACCTTCTTTAGGAAGGGAGGCCACTCAACCACTTTACCCCATTTGCATGAATTTTGGTCGTTTGACTTTTGGTGTGCTCTTTGATTACTAGTTGGCCTTAAGAGTTTATACTGAGTTCTCTTTATCATGGATAATGGAGTTCCTTTGACTCCTTCATTCACCACTACCTACCACATGACGCCTACTCCTATCATTGGGATGATTCTTTTCGTTTTTCATAATGGTATGCAGAACTATGGTACTCAGTCCACGCCTTGGGTCTCTAGTCATTCTCCTATTTATATGCCTTCACCTTTGCAATTCTCTCCCTGATCCATTTATATGAATCCTAGCATTGGATCTGGGGGCACCATGGCCCCAATGCTTATGTCTTCATTTGATATGATTCATGTCCCTCTACCTGCTTTTACGATGGGAGGTTGGAACCTCCCTTCTTACGAATCCAATCCTAGCTATGCTCTTTCAAGAGCCAATACTCGTATGGGTGCTTATTCTACTTATTACACTCCATCCATGTATCCTTCGTCCACCACGTCAGTTCCTTTGAATACTTTTCCCATGACGGGTACTTATGTATCCCCGGGTTTTTCTTACAGGGAGAATCAATTTTACAGTTCAGACTAGCATATTTATGGAACCCCTTCACAAGGGGGCAACATATATCCTCACGTGAATAGTCCTTATCATACTTTCGTCTCTTCGCAAACTTCAGTCATGATGCCCATACAAACCTCTTTGAATCAGTTAGGTGGAAGATACTACCTCTCTGGACAGGGACAAGGGGTAAACCAGGACCCTTCCTAACTAGCAATGTTTCAAAGTCAATCTTTCCCTGGACCTTGGCATCAAATGCCACAGATTACCACTAGTCCAGTCATTGTCAGTCATACTAGAGCTTCATCACCAACCTCTGTCAGTCATGTTGGGAATGGGTCAACTAATTCTACAAGTCTTATTGATAATTCACACCCAACCACTGCTAGTCATGTTGGGGGCACCATTTTAATCACCACGATTCATATCAATGTTTCATCTCCAACCTATGAAAATCATGTAGGAGATGACTCTCTCTCCTCTGCCTATCATGAGGAGAGTATGTCATCAGCCATTGTGAACGACATTGGGGGCATTGAGAAGCCTAGACATCTCAGACGTAATCCTAAGTTCCTTTGCAGGACTTGAGAAGGAGATCACCGTACTCATCTGTGTCTAGCTACTGCTGAAATACCAAAAGCATGGGGCTCACCTAAGGGCCCTTCATATTCTTAGGCATATGTGGTTTCCCACACCTTTCTCCTTCTTTGGTTGGCATGGTGGTAACACCGCTGCAATCCTCTCCTGACCTAACCCCCATTGTTGAGGGTGATGTGTCCCCTATCCCCATTACCATGAATCCTCTTCAACCTAGAATTGAAGAAGCGGTCGTACCAGTGCAATCTCTAGTCAATCCTACTCTCCTTGTGGAGAGTGATGCATCCTTCAATCATGTCGTCAGCATTCCTAACCTTGCACCTTTTGAACAAGAGAGAGTTTTTATTTCACCAAGTCCTCTCCCTCCTATTTTTGAGGAGATCACCTTTGACTGGGATAGTCTTGTGGGGTATCCCATGCCCCCACCTATGTCTTTTCTATTAAGAGACATTATCTAGTCTATCACAGAGACTATATACTTAGTTAGTGCTTTATCCTCCTCGACTTGGAGAGCTTTGGGTTTTCCCAAGATTATGTCAGTTATTCGTAAGATACTGACATTCCACAAAAGATCTGTATGGGAGCCTTGGCCTCCCCCATGGCTTGTCACCTAGAATCTCCCAAACGAGTTTAATTTAAGATCTTTTTTGACTCGTCTAAAAAGAGAAAAGATTGCCTAGTGATTTGTCGCTTTCACACTCGTTAAATTGGATTTGAAAGGTCGTGAGTCTTAGTTAAGCTCTTTTCTGACTCATTACCAAAAAGTGAAAATATCGCCGAGTGAACTTGTCTTTTTCATAGTCATAAATTGGTTTTGAAAAGACGTCTATTTGGCACAAGTTTATCCCTTTTTCACACCAAGTAGACTAAAAGACATAAAAAATGACATTTTTTGGCGTTAAGTTGTGATTTCATCTCATGCCCTTGCTTGTAGTATTGAGCCTATAGCATGTTCTCTCTTTGTGTTATAAACCGTTTTCCTCAGCAGTTTTGCATCCTCAACCAAGCATAGCCTTGTTTATATCCTTCGCAATTTGACACTTGTTGACGGGTGAAAATGATCGTCCGTCAACTAGAAGAGTGAGCCTGGTCCGAGGTTGTCTAAATAACCCAAACCATTTGGTGTAACTCATTCTGATGGGTTTAATGGCTACGTTAGCCAATCTAAGAATCCTAAAAGAAACTAATAAAAGAGATAAAAAACTAACTAATTAGTAAACACTATATATATATGTACATATGCTCTAATGTAACTATAGTAGTTGTATTTAAGCAAAAGATATACAAGTCTCGTTTATTTACATGATTTACAAGATGCAAGTTTTAATTGAAACTTACGAAAATCGATGTGAAAAATAATTGCTTCTAGGAAGCAGATAAAGAAAGCACATAAAAATATTTATTATTTTTCCTTTATAAATTTAAAGAATCTTGCAAAAAATTCAATGAAACATGAACATGTGGATAGTAAAAATTGAACCATACATTCTAGTTTCAATGATATGTAAATGACAAAAAAATACAAAGAAGTTATCCTGTCAGTGAGTTAGTGAGGTGTATCCAAGCATCTACATAGTTGGGGGACATCCAACAGCCATGTCCAAGAGAGAAATCTGCGATGAACCTTATGACTATTCTAAATAAATTCAGAACATGTATTGGCAGCTTAGGTTTTAATGACAGAAAATGAAACACAATCATAAACCTGTGATCTCATAATTATACATGATTATAGAAAGATAAATCTAGAAGCAATCTATGCATTTTATCATTCAATTTAAAACTCAAAGATAAATCTCATTATTTAAATCGAATATATGATCACAACATTTGTATTTTGAGAAGCAAATGATAGATAGTATTTATAATATAAACCTCGTACACATCACAGATCATTTAATCTAAAGATATCAGACTTGCACATGTAACAAGATTAACAAAACATAAATAACAACATTATAAACAAAAGGCTAAATCCAAAATGCATATGTGTCGTTCTATTAAGTTTTGGAATCACTTGTTCATTATGTAGTCCTTGAAGAATTTTTTGGGATAATAGACCTTAAAGATTGGAAAAATTAATATATAAATGATAATAATTAACCATGTATTGATAAAATAGACTAAATCTAATTTAAATCAATGCATAATCAATTAATCAAAGAATATGAAGATATTATAATGAAAATGAAATCATTTTACCCACAGGACAAAATCCATTAAGCAACCTGGAATTCCATATTCTTCTTTGAAAATACTCGTCCATTCTCCCAAAGATTCCAACCATTCGTTACTCCATTTGAAAAGAAAAAAAAGTTTACAAAAGAAATAATATACAAAAGAGAAAGGATAAAAATCCTCCTCTCCAATTTTTGGATCTTTGGCTCTGAACTTTCTCATATATTTATAAAATGAATGAACAGTTTGGGCGTCACTAATAATTTCTGCCACCTGGAATTTTCCTCATAAAAAGACCCAAATATATCTCAAATCATGCATTTGTTTGAGAAAATCTCTAGGCGGAAGGTAAAAAGGTCCATTTGGGAAGTGGGTTCTCAACCGTTTCTTCAAATTCCTCATGGTTTGGCTGCAATCAATCCTGAAAAATTGTCTCTCTGATCTTGATGCCTTTCTAAATTTTATCTGTTATTGCTCATAAAATTATTTGTAGCAATCCAATATTATTTTTGGATCAATCATCTTGAACATATTTGGATAATAAAATCAACCCATGATCATATCCGTATCAAATATTTGATAATAGAAACCTATGAAACAAAAAGAAACCTAAATTAATAACCTAAAAATTGTGAATAAAACAAAATCTAGAACAATAAAATAAAAAATGAATTTAAACTAACTATAACTTCTAAACAAACATTGTTTATAATGATCTTAAAATTATAGAAGTTTCAAGTTAATGGAGAAGAGAAAAATATTAATTTTGGTTTTTTATAAAATCAAACAAATGGTAGATAATTCTTTTTTATTTATTATTATTATTATGAGATGCAAAATGAAAAAAAAAAATAATTAATTAATATCACCAAATGATTTTATGAAAATGAGAAACCAACCAAGATATTGTTTTATGAAGTATTGAACACATTATTCAAAATAGTCAAACTTGCTAATGAGCAAAAGAATGAACACATAATCATAATTTAAACGAAAGTAAACATTTAATAAAAAATAACGTTTTTGTTTAAATTGAGATTTTTTATGCTCGTTTCTAATTCTTGTAATTAATGTCTCATACTATAGTGAATGTATTAATTTTGTCTCAAAGCAAGCGAACGTATGGAACTATTTAAAAAGGTTGATTCTGTGGCTCATTATAATTATCAAGATTCTAATGGGGGCCCTTTAAATTTTGTAAACATTTGGGGGGAGTTGTTGAGGCCCAACAAATGGCGACTTACTGGGTGAAGTAGTTATCTCTGATCTGGTAAGATTTCATCTCAGGAAGAAAATAACAAGACTTGAAAAATGATTTAAGCTCCCTGAAATAAATTCACTCTGAGACCATATAGTATTAGGATAAGCTCAATGTTATAACCAGACAATAGAATTTTCTTTGCAGAGGATTATAGCCTGAAATAATGTCTTAATCAAAGAGTCACGATGTTTATAAAAGAACTTCAATACCGTTGGCAGAGCCACTGCTTCCAGCAGACGTCCATAGCCTCGACAGGGATGTCATTTAACCCACTCAAGTATTGTAATCCCATCCAATAGTTGTATCTACATGATGTATACTTCCATAAAAGTTAATTTGAAAACATATACCTACTACCTCTCAGCCTGACATTGCTTCGTTTCCAGCAGGCTTGTTCAGTACCCCAATGCAGTTGTCTTAATATTATGTGTGCATTTACCCGCTGTCAGCGAGCCTGTTCAGTACCCCGACAGGTTTACACACACTTCCTACACATAAGTGCTTTCAACCCTCTTATGTCATTTTTAAATAATAATACAATTATAGATTTTTTGATGACAAAGAGAGCGAGGTGATATTGGTGGTTAATTGCAATACAGGTGAATAGTTGACCATGTTGTTTATTTGCTTTCAAAAAAGGAAGTTTTATCATGGTTTAGAGATTTTAGATTTCCTTTAAGAAATCATCTAGAGACTGGGGAAGCATTTAAAAGTGATTCCTTAAGAATATGGATGGCGTAAAAAGTTTAAAGATCATCGTAATTCTCAAATATTTAAACCATATCTCTAGTTTAATACTCTGACAAAGACAATTTAAGGACAAAATGAAAGTAACAATTGACTTAAAAATCAATTGTCTGAGCTATATCTTAATATCAGGATCTCTTTAAACTAGTTCAAATTGCTTGAAAAACACAAGTCTTAAAATAAATGCTTCCTTCGACAATAACTCTTTGATCAGAAATATATTGATTCAAAAAAAAAGATAAGAAGAAAACTCATTCAAAATAATCAAATAAAATAAAAACACACAACAAACCAAATCAAATTTTATTAATGGGATTCAAAATCAGAAGTACACAAAATCAAGACAACAAAAGAAAAAATTTCAGGAAACGATTTTGGCCAAAGATAAACTTGAGCTTTTGGATCCACTAGTATCTCACTATAAAATAAAGGAAGAAGTAAATCATATAAAATATCATGTGCGAGCAAATTCTTTTCTTAAGATAGTGATGCATGAGATGCTACTTTGACCAAGAATTATTATTAAAAATAAAAGAGACTAAAAGAAAATAGAAAAATATTTATTAAGATGAGTGCAGTCATACTCGTGGCACCTTGGGTCAAGGTTGAATTGATAGTTCAAATTTACTTATCTCTTTACTTTCTATTTAAAATTTTCATGATGATATTGCGTTTTTGAAAAGAAATATTCAACGAAAAACAGAGAGAAAAATATTTAAAGTGGACTTCCCTGGCAACATTCATATTATGGTTCTCTTGGTGTACCCACTTTTGTTCATAACTACATTATTACACAAAGAAATATTAAGAGAGAAAACTAAAAGAAAACCTACTCTAACTACTAAACAAACAAAAAATACTAAGTGAAGTCATGCTTCCAATGTAGCCACCGGAGTAACTCCAATCCTGCAATGGAAACAAAATCATATATTACTAACAAGAATGGTAGTATATCGAAAAATAACAAAAATATATCATACTTACCTTTATCATCATCATTTAAAAACAAAGCAAGCATGACCTTACCATTCCCTTGAACATTCGTTTTGTATGAATCCTCCAACCATTCTACAATTTTGTCACTATATGGGTCACACAAATATGAAAAATGAGATTGTGAAGCTTGTGAGAGTTATGGGGGGCTGGAATTACCATCAACCAAGGCCAAAGTGCCCCATCCTCCTGACAATTCTCCAAGTGTTCATCAATTTTTTCACATGGAGGATCTAAAAAAATCATGTAATGCTTACTGCCTAGATATTTAGGTAGAAACAAAGCAAGCACAACTTTATCTTTATTATGAAGATTTTTTAGATACGAATCTTCAAACCATTCTAAGATCTTGTCATAAAAATTAGGATGCAAATTATGACTTTGATGAAATGGATATATCAATGGGGAACAAATCATAAGAGGATTCATGACATCAGTTAGATTATTGGTTTGAACGCTTCCTTTGATGAGATTGATCATTTCAAAATGTGAAGCATAAACATTAAAATTCGAACTAATCAAAGAACGAATATGCAATGTAGAATATTCAATCTTTATAAGGATGAGTGCATTGTCTTTTTCAAAAATAAATCATGTAAAATCATCTTGCAACATGTCATTTTTCCATTCGAGTGATGAAAGTGAAAGAGCATCAAATCTGACTTGATAAGTGTTATGTTTGGAATTAGTTTCACCAAATTTTGGCATATCGAAAAGATTGGATTGTGGTGGCAAAGAGTAATATACTGTGGATAAAGTATCAAATCCACTAGAATCTAAGAAGAGATCGGGATATAAAGAGTAAAAGGAATCATAAATAATCACATGAAAAGAATATCTTGAGCT
Organism: Picea engelmannii; assembly: GCA_009831015.1. NCBI lineage: Eukaryota > Viridiplantae > Streptophyta > Pinopsida > Pinales > Pinaceae > Picea > Picea engelmannii. The sequence continues at coordinate 592,636 of ML778260.1, forward strand.
ATGATATTTAAAAATGGTATTCTCAAGACATTCCTCTTCATTTTCCTTAAAAATTTCAATCCGTTTTGGTGATAAATTCTTCAACATAATATGAACATCTAAATTTGCCTCCTGTATGATAGATAATTCAAAACTTTCATGAAAAACATCTGATATTCATTGTTGATAAGGTACGATTTGTAGATGAGGGTTTAAGGTTTCTTCTTCCAATTGCAGATCTACATCTCTAATAAGTTTCATTGGAATGTTAAAATGTTTAAGATCATTGTCATCACCTGAGTCTTCTTCAATAACCAAATTTAAATACTGATTAGAGAAAGAGTTAGGAGGGCGAGGACACTCACCTTGACCCAACATCGAATCTTCTTCCATGATGGTAGAGGACTAAAAATACAATGATTCAGAGGAAAAACCAATTTGATTGTCAGTAAGAACATTTTCAATAGATTCTACCTCCCTTGCTTGTTCAACATTTTCGGATGGATCCCTCTCATCCTGTGAACACAATTCTTCTTGCAATTGAGTGATAGTATTTGTAACTGCTTCATCATTTGCGATTGAATATGACTAGATGCAAGCATCATAGAGGAGATTTAATACAAATGACATGTCATCAAGATTAAATTTACAAAGAACATGATGGATTCTTGTCAAAAATCCTTTTGAAGATGAATCTTCATTGACTAACAAATTCTGAAATTCTTCACATAATTGATTGTAATCATAGATTTCAAAAGCATCTAAAAATTCCTCTACAAATTGAAACCAATCAAAAATGTGATACGCTGGAAAAGACTCAAACCAATGTTTAATCCGACCCCTAAAAGTAAAAGCGAACAATCTACATAAAACTTTTAAATCGGAAATGTCATGTTTGATGCATTTGCACCAAAACTTGTTAAGGTGGTCTTTAGAAGATACATCCCCCCTACCATCAAAGGTGAGTTTGGACAAGTGAGAGACTACCTCATTGAGAACATTAGGTAATGAGAAGTGGAAAGCATGTTCCATCACAATGATGTGGGGAGCCATGGGAAATTAATTAAATTTGAAACAAAGACTCCTATAAGGCCAGCTTGTCAGTCTAACCTACTTTCTAGTGCACTTCAAGATGACACAAGAGAAAAATTTATAAATCTGGAATTATGACAGGCTGAGGGGTAAAACATTTAATCGTTAAAATTACCTTGGCCCTCCTAGCACCATTTGTTGACAGGTGAAAATGAACATCCGTCAACTGGAAGGGTGAGTCTATTCTGGGGTTGTCTAAATAACCCAAGTCATTTGGTGTAACTTGTTATGACGGGTTTAATGGCTTCATTAACCAATCAAAGAATCCTAAAAGAAACAAATAAAAGAGATAAATAACTAACTAATTACTAAACACTATATATATATATATATATATATATATACATATGCTCTAATGTAACTATAGTAGTTGTATTTAAGCAGAAGATATACAAGTCTTGTTTATTTACATGATTTACAAGATGCAAGTTTTAATCGAAACTTATGAAAATTGATGTGAAAAATGATTGCTTCTAGGAAGCAGTTAAAGAAAACACATAAAAATATTTATTGTTTTACCTTTATAAATTTAAAGAATCTTGAAAAAAAATTAATGAAACATGAACATGTGGATAGTCAAAGCTAAACCATACATTCTAGTTTCAATGATATGTAAATGAATGAAAAATACAAAGAATCTATCATGTCAGTGAGCTAGTGAGGTGTATCCAAGCATCTGCATAGTTGGAGGACATCCAACTGCCATGTCCAAGAGAGAAATCTGCAATGAACCTTATGACTGCTCTAAGCAAATTCAAAACATGTATTGGCATCTTAGGTTTTAATGACGGAAAATGAAACACAAACATAAACCTATGATCTCATAATTATACATAATTGCAGCAAGACAAATCTGGAAGCAATCTATGCATTTTATCATTCAATTTAAAACTCAAAGATAAATCTCATTATTTAAACTAAATATATGATCACAACATTTGTATTTTGAGAAGCAAATGATAGATGGTATTTATAATATAAACCTCATACACATCACAGATCATTTAATCTAAAGATATCAGACCTATACATGTAACAGGATTAAAAAAACATAAATAACAACATTATAAACAAAAGGCTAAAGCCAAAATGCATATATGTCGTTCTATTAAGTTTTGGAATCATTTGTCCATTCTGTAGTCTTGGAAGAATTTTTTGGGATTATAGACTTTAAAGATTGGAAAAATTAATATATAAATGATAATAATTAACCATGTATTGATAAAATAGACTAAAGCTAATTTAAATCAATGCATAATCAATTAATCAAAGAATATGAAGATATTATAATGAAAATGAAACCATTTTACTCGCAGAACAAAATCCATTAAGCAACCTAGAATTCCATATTTTTCTTTGAAAATACTCGTCCATTCTCCCAAAGATTCCAACCATCCGTTACTCCATTTGAAAAGAAAAAAAAGTTTACAAAAGAAATAATATACATAAGAGAAAGGATAAAAATCTTCCTCTCCAATTCTTGGATCTTTAGCTCTGAACTTTCTCATATATTTATAAATGAATGAACAGTCTGGGTGTCACTAATAATTTCCGCCACCTGAAATGTGTCTCGTAAAGAGACACAAATATCTCTCAAATCATGCATTTGTTTGGGAAAATATCTATGCAAAAGGTAAATGGGTCCATTTGGGAAGTGGGTTTTCAACCTTTTCTTGAAATTCCTCACGGTTTGGCTGCAATCAGTCTTGTAAAATCGCCTATATGATCTTAACTCCTTTCCAAATTTTATCTGTTGTTGCTCATAAAATTATTTGTAGCAATCCAATATTATTTTTGGATCAATCATCTTGAACGTATTTGGATAATAAAATCAATCCATGATCAGATCCATATCAGATATTTGATAATAGAAACCTGTGAAACAAAAAGAAACCTAAATTAATAACCTAAAAATTGTGAATAAAACAAAATCTAGAACAATAAAATCAAAAATGAATTTAAACTAACTATAAGTTCTAAACAAAAATTGTTTATAATGATCTTAAAATTATAGAAAATTCAAGTTAATGGAGAAGAGAAAAATATTAATTTTGGTTTTTTACAAAATCAAACAAATAATAGATAATTCTTTTTTATTTTTTATTATTATTATGAGATGCAAAATGA
>ML778260.1:602121-681126 GCA_009831015.1 Picea engelmannii
AAGACACACAATACAAGAGAGACACAGATTTACGTGGTTCACCCAGTGTGGGCTACGTCCACCAGAGAAATTGTCAAGTCCTTCCTTTATTATTATCCAGCAAATGAAGGGATGCAACCTATAGCAAAACCCGTTGTAACTTCCTCTTCTTTCTCTCACAGTATCCTCTCTCGGAATACAATATTCACTCTCATACACAGCCGCAATACATTTTCCTCATAAAAGAGGGTTGCCTTCTAGGGAAAAAACCCTAACATAATCTCTACCGTTAGATCTGCGACCTTATAATGAACGGTCCAGATTTACAATGAAATTACAATATACTTTTATAAAGAAATTTTTGCTTCGGGGGCTTCGCCCCCGAACCCCCGCTTGCCCTCAGACCCCCCAGCCGGGGGGATGGACCCCGCAGAGGGGGTACCCCCCCTCTGCACTCCCCCGTGTGTAAGAGTGTACATACTTCTGGGGTGTAAATAATTCATGGGGTATAGACACGGCTGAAAAACAAAGGACCTCTACATCAGGAAGATAATCAGGCTCCACAACCAACATTATCTTCTTTGCACATTAGTTTATACAACATATTGTTGGGATAGAGTTGATTTCTGCAATCATTTTCGTCTGTTGTGGTTCATCCTAGCCATAGAGAGATTTTCCTCGTAACAAGTTGGAGCCTCCTTCTAATTGGAGCCAAATAATTGGAAGTTGGTGCTTCCTTGAATGTAATTCTTAAATACATATAAGAAAATCATTTTGTGGTTTTCTCCCGCATTGGATTTCCACGTAAACACTGGTGTATTGTGCATCGTGTGGATGTGTCTATTATTGTTTATTATGCATTGATGGATGTTAATGTTATATAATGCAATAACATATTAATGATGAACTGATGAACATTGTTGAATACATTAAATGAATATAAACTATGGTTAAAAGTGTATAAATTGCTCATTATTGATTCACCCCCCTCTCAGTAATCCAACAATTGGTATCAAAGTAGGTTCCTTCAGGAAAATAGTTTAACCACTGGAAGGTAGATCATGGAATGCAATATGAATGGATCACTGATATTCAATGGTATGAAGGATCTAAAGTATGAGTTGTGGAGTTCCAGGATGAAGGTATGTTTACAGGAACAAAGATATGATATTTGGAAATCAATTGTTATAGGATATGATAGTTCAAAAAGGGAAAAGACTACAACCAAGAAGGAACTAAAATGAAATAACAAAAATTCAATGGATTTCATTTTGGAAGGACTATCTGATTCAGTAAAATACAAAGTGGGTAAATTTTCATCAGCTAAAGAACTTCGGGATAAGTTACATAATATCTATTCTTCACCCATCACAGAGTTAGAGAATGCCAAAGAAGATGTAGGTACATAACAAGAGGAAATATTCTCATCGTGTCAGATAGATTCAGAAGAATAAAAGTGTGAAGTGACTAAGAGTCAAAGTTGTCAAGCTCCACAATAATGTTGAAGAGACATAAACATGAACATCAACAGTAGAGAATGAAGAGAAGCATTCTAGGTTGTCAGAGAAGAATAATGAAGAAAAGAGCAAGAGTTATGCAGAAGTACTCAAAGGAAGGAATCGTGGTTAACCAGAATCTAAGAAAAATGATAAAAATACATCTTCAAGAAGACCCTCCACATTCAAACCATAAAAAAGATTCAATCATGATCATCCAAGGAAGGAATTCAACATGACTACACCATTCACTCCCAAGTATGTAAATTTCTTTTATGGTCATTATTTTTATTGTACTAACTTTGGACATAAGGTTGTAGATTGCAGAGCTTATGAAAGAAATGTTCAAGCAAGAAATAATTATGTGGCCCCACATAACATTGAATGTTACAAATGCCATAACTATGGATGCATAGCTCATGATTGTAGAATCATGATCATCACTTCCATGAAAGAGAACATTGATATTAGATATATGAAAGTATGGCTAAGAAAATAGGAAGAATAGGTGAACAAAGGCCATGTCTCATAGATGGCAATATTGGCAATAACACGAGATGAATATAGATCTAGAAATAAAAGGGAAGATGTCAGAAACAGAAATGTTTGGAAAATAAATGAAATAAAAGAAGGACGGGTAAATAAAGAACATGTTCAAGAGATTGTACTTTTAGGATTTATAGAAAAATATCAATACACAGACAGAAAGGGAGAAGTAAGAGTTCAGAGAGAGAATGACTCTACGAACGGAGAGGAAGATGACTCTACATCATAAAAGGTATTCTTCTAAGCCATCCATCTTGGAGACTCCCAGGTAATATGAATATTAGACAAGGGGAGTCTATGCATTAGCTGAGACAGATCATAGAACCATCTTTCAAGAAGCTTACAAAGTTCGAGTAGACAGATTCGAAGCAGTCAATTAGTAGAAGCACAATATGACAAATTGATCAGTTGGAAAATTACACAGGAAAATTTATACGATTTTATTCAAATAGAGACATCATCAGTAAAGATTGTTCCAGACATGTAGAGTTTGGTATGAATATAGAGAATATTAGTGGACACATTTGATGATCATTTGCAGTTGAGAATACTTCAGAATAGTACAGTGACATATGGGTCATCATTATGGACAGTTGAGTGGCATAGCCATGGAAAATATGGACATAGATGGATTCATAAGAACACTTAGTAGGTTTGGACAAATATATGATAGTGGATGAGAGAATGGATTCAAAGACTAGTTCATAGATTGGTTTAGAGAGTGGTTCAAAGATAAAGGAACATTATCATAATGTATGATAATGAAACAGGAATATTTGAATACTTATTATTGAATATTTTCCATATATGTTAGTTGATTAAACAAGGAAGCACTATTGGAAAAAAACTCCAAAACAAAGCAGGTATAGGAATCCCTACATGTCATCTACACGACATCTTGCAAAGAAGTCAAGGGAGAGAAACAGAAGAAGGAATACATGTAGAAAAATAATTCAGAGAAGTTGTCAGATAGAGAGGTAAGAATAGAGGAATGATTCCAGGAGGAGATATTTCTCAGATGCATGGATATAGAGTTAGATGCTTGGAGAGAGAGCATAGAGGCATGAATCCAGGAGGAGCAATGGTCACAAGGTAAGTATGAGTGATATGAATTCAGTGTTGCATCAGAGTGATACCCTTTTGTCAAAGGGAAAGATATTATTCAGATGAAGGGAGAGAGAGTAATCACAGGCTTAGAAATATAGAAAAAGATCAAAGTCATTAGACAAGGGGAGAAGCCCCAAGGAGAGTTCAGTCGGGGGGAGCAACCCCAAAGGGAGATACCCTTTTCCATTGATGTCAAAGTGGGAGATATAGAAACATTGATCATGAGTAAGAGCATGAATTTTATTATGACTAAGTGTTTCCATCAATGTTGGTGTTGCCATCAATGCCAAAGGGGGAGATTGTTAAACAGTTAGCTTAGGTTGGTGGACAATTGGTTTGGATTGTTGGTTTTCATTGATGTCAACCCTTAGAGAGTGATATTGGAGATTGATGTCAACCCTTGGAGAAGTCCAGTAGTGAATTTCGATAGCACAAAGGTATGGATAAGGGACCCAAGTTTGTTTGAGGTATGAAGGCATGATGGTAAATGAATATGTAGGTAAGACTATTCTAGATGGATAGAGTATGTCATGCCATTTCCGGTGATATGTGGAACGTCACACAACTCGTCACAGTTAGAGAGTTATGGCCATGTGAAGTTGGATAACCCTCATGAGTTATCTAGAAGACCCTAGAAGGTCAAAGAAGTCAATTATTCTAGAAGCTCCTAGAAGAAGTGTATTAGTCAAATTGATGGTAACTAGTTTTTAATCATGGGTATAGTTGTTGCATTAAAAAGATAAATTAGTTGCAGCAAGAAGTTGTGAGTTTGGTAAATATGGTAAAGTAGTTGTGATGAGAAGATTGAATAGTCAAAGTGGTTGACCAAGAAATAAATTAAATAATAAAGTGGTTGCAACAAGAAGTTAGTTAAGGGAAAAGAAATTATGAATTGACTAATTATATAAAAGTTAGTTGCAACAAGGAGTTGTGAGTAAAGATAAATTATTTAAATAATAAATTAGTCAAAGTGGTTGCAAAGAGAAATTATTTAAATAATAATGTGGTTGCAACAAGAAGTGGTGAGTTTACTATTTATGGATAAGTCAAAGTGGTTGAAAAATAGATAAATTAAATAATAAAGTTAGTTGCAACTAGAAGTAGATAGATTAATATTTGTGGATTAAGTGGTTGTAAGTAGATAAGTGGTTAGAAGTGGGTTATCCCTAAAAGAAGGAAGTTGGATAAAGTTAGTTAGAAGATAACCCCTTGAGGAAGCTACTTAGAGAGTATAAATAAGAGAGAAAGGAACTCCCATTAGAACCTACCCTACCTATTGAGAATATTGAATATATATAAGTGGTTGAGGTAACCAAGGATATCTAAGGTGAATTTCAAAGGGAAGGTAAAGTAAATAAGGCCAAAAGTCCAAGGGAGGATGAAGTCTTTTAATGATGTGTTCTAAGGTATGTTATTTACAAGGCAGCTCACCATTTTTCACAATAATGTTTTTCTATATAATGATTCAAATAATGAAACATAGAGGATATTGATACAAAATATCAAGGTACCTCTGGTAGAAATTTTAGCTTCTAGTTCGTTGTAGTTTTGGAGATACACTATATGGAAGATAGGGTTTTTGGCTAGTCCCAAAACTAATTTTAAACAGGTGTTCCGGGTAAAATGGTTATAAATTCTTCATAGAAAATCCAAATGATGTGAGACAAATTGTAATAGAAATAATAGAGGCTTTAGTTTGTTTTTTGCAAGTTTCAGAATAATATAGAAAATATTGAGCACGTGGCATGCCGTACAAGTTCGCTCTCTAGAATAATCCATAATTCAGTAAGGTCTGCCATTTTTTCTATAACTCCTTTTATGGGAGGTTCCAAGCAGTGAAACCTGGAGGAATTTCAGAGAAGAAATTGACGAATATTTTGTATCATTTTCAGACCTTTATTCATTTCAGGTAAATAGGTATGCTTATTTCAGGTTAGGGTTGTTGACTAATCCAAAAACTAGTCATGTGAGACTTACGTAAAGTTTGATGAAAATGTTATTCTCTTGTTTTTGAAGTTGAAGAAGGTCTACAGGTCTATGATCACATACACTAGGTCTATTACACAGTTACAGTTATGTTTATATGCATGTTTTGATGGTTACATTTTGTCATGACATGGTACATGCTTGAGGCTACATAACAATGAGGTTTTAGCACATGGTTTGATGTAAGGGTTTATGGTATTTGGTTTATGGATAGTGTGATGCATTGTTAGAGGCATTTGTTGGTTATCTTGGTGTTTGTATTTGTTATATGGTTGAGGTACATGGTTGAGGCATGTAGTTGATGAGTTGGCACATACATGAGGTGTATAGTTGATGATGTTGGTACATCTTGATGAGTCATAGTTGGTGTGTTGTTGATACATGATTGGTACATGATTGGTACATGCTTGGTGCATTGTTAGAGGCACTTTCTAGTAGTATTGTTGGCACACAGTTTATGGTTGATGTGGCATAAAATATCTTGGTATATTATTATAAGCACATCTTGATCTTGGTGGTGGTTATGAGGTGTTTTGATGTGCATGGTTGATGCACTTGTGATGGAACATGTTGTGCTAGTTATTTGTGTACATGATTGGTTGATGAGATTATTGTGACAAGTTATTGGCACAGGTTTTTGGTACATGTTGTTGTTACAGGGTGTTGGTACAAGGTGTTACAGGTTGTTGGTATAGGTTGACAGTGGCAGCGGTTGATTCAGTGATAGTGACAGGTTGTCTATATTTGGCATTTATATTTCAGGGCTATAGGATGGGGCAAGATAGGTAGTTAGAGCCACCTTCTGGTTGGAGTTGGAGAACCAAGGAGTTGGATCTTCCTTCATGTTGGAGCATGAGAATTGGGCCTGAAAATTAGGGTGTTGGAGCCTCCTTCTGGTTGGAGCCAGAGAATTGGGTGGTTGTAGCCACCTTCCAGTTGGAGACAGAGAACACAAGGGGTTGGAGCGTCCTTCTGGTTGGAGCTAGAGAATTGGAAGTTGGTGCTTACTTGAATGTAATTCTTAAATACATATAATAAAAGCATTTCATGGTTTTCTCTTGCATTGGGTTTCCACGTAAATTATTGGTGTACTCTACATTGTGTGGATGTGTCTATTATTATTTATTATGCATTGATGGATGTTAATGTTATATTATGAAATAACATATTAATGATGAACTAATCAACATTGTTGAATACATTAAATAATCAATAATGAGTAATTTATTGTTAATGTTATTTTTTGATAATGAAGGTGGGAAACTGGTAAAAGTATGGGGGTGGCCATATTTCTTATAATAAATTCATTACCTTCTTTCTCTCGTGGAGTGTAATTAATAAATTCTTCCTAGGACCTAGTACATATTGAATGTTTCTCATATGCAACACCCAACACATGTTCATGACATTCCTATGATTTAGAATGTGATTCCTCGACTTGAGGGTAAGTATGGGTGGATAAATTAGTGGAATGATGTTAAAGGATGATCACGATGTTTCTTGGGAGATTTCATTAGCTGTTAGTAATTGCTTGGCATTCTCAAAATAAAGAAGCCAAGAAGGAATTTGAGGAGGCTTCTTTCATTCTCTAGATAACACATTTTTATGTTGTTCTTCAAGCTGATGAGACAAAACTTCACCATTTTTTGAAAGTGGATGAAATCTAATGAGCCCAAGGTGGTTAGATTCGGTTAAGGTTACACTAGCTTAAAACTAGGGATTTCCTTACGAAAACGTTTTTCAAAACATTGGCCATTTAGGAATCCCTCCACAAGTTCCGTGCACTTAAAACAACTTTTTCTAGGGTTACAAATATTGAGGACACTAAGCATGGTTTTCTAGCTCACTATAGTATTTTTTTTCAATATGAAACTATCACTAATGAACAAATTCGACCATGCAGACATGCATTGACATCATCCAAATGAAAGTCTCCCTTGAACATAAGAGAATATATTATTAGAAGTTGACCCTTGTATAGTTAAAGAGAACCCTAATTGAAGTGGTCAATGATAAGTCTCTAGGAATTGATGGAATTTTTGGTAAATTTTTCAAATTTACTTAGGACTGTGTTGGTCCTAACCTTGTTTGAGTCTACAAGGACATTATATGTGAAAACAATTCCTTGGGTCCATCATAAAGCAAGGCTTTATCAAGTCTATCCCCAAGGTGGGAGAACCAAATATTATCACTGGCTAATGACCAATTACACTTCTTAATGTCGCATACAAGACCTTGGAAAAGACCCTAGCCCTAAGAATCTAGTATATCACTCCTCCCACAAGATTATATAACTAGAACAAATAGGTTTTATTCAGGGACGGACAATCCTAGACAATGCTTTGTAGTTCGGGAAGGAATGGAGTGGGATTAGTTTTTGGGGATGAATGAAATATTGTAGCTCAAGCTCAAATTTGAAATATCCTATGATTGAGGGGAACAAAATTTCATTTTGGCTATCCTATAGGGTCTTGGGTTTGACCTTTTGTTTTGCAAGTTGTTGAAACCCTTTATGTTGATTCATCTTCCTCTCTCTCCATTAACCAAACCAATTTTGAGGGTTTTGGTTTATTCCATTTAATCAGAAAATGATACCCATTATCCCCTTCCCTATATGGTATGCCTACAAAATTTCTTGGTTATCTACTTCATCATGGGACTTCTCATGGGTTGATTTGGGGAATTTTCTTTTAGGGTCAAATACTAACTACATGGTTAATGGATATTTCACATATGACTCCTTTGTCACTGTTATAGAGGGTAGACACTCCATGGAGAACACATCAGATGCATTCATATTTTTAATGGACCTTTAGGAATTAAGCTACTCACAGAAAAACCTAGTTTTATCATTTTTCCTAGGAGGTTTCTCCCTAATGGCTTACAAAATAGGGTTGATCTTGGTTTCAATTGGGCCAGGTGTTTATAATTCCAATGAATAATTTTTCCTTTTGGTATCCCTAAATGTTTATGGGATGTTGTCATCCAACAAATATTTAAGGTAGACAAATGGGTTTCTTGACCTTTATACTTGGCAACAATATTCCAAAGTTGCTCCAAAGTCCTTTCTATGACTCATGTCTAGTATTTAGCATGTTGGGTCCCTTCTCAAGTGGCCTACCTGTGATTGGATAAGCTCTTAAAAAATATTATTTGGGTTGTCCTATAGCATAGAAGGGGATTTCACTAGGTTAATTGGGAAGTCTGTTGCATTCCAAAGTATTGGGGAGGGATGGTGATGTCTAAATATGATTGGAAAGAGAAGTACATGTGTTCTAAGTGGTTTATTATAGAAATGGATGTTCAATAACATTATAAGGTATTTTCACATAATCACATTCTTCATGGCGCCCTGTTCAATGGTAAAAAGAGATGATTGATTCACAACTTCCAAAATTCATTACTTATTACCGCCTGAACTGGAAATCTTGCTAGAACATGGGCTATATAGCACAAAAATAATAGGAATTGGACCATTTTCACCTCAGTACACTTTACCCTACACTTTATTCCAACTCCTAGAAGTCACGAGGGGTATCCCAAATAATGAAACTAAACCTCATTAAGTGAAATAAAACCACACAATTATATTATTTACTTTAATGAAWCCAMAAAATATATAACAAKACAATGAGYTAGGATTSCAATCAACAATTACAATGATCCTAAGATACTCARCTAGAAACATTTGCATGAATCACATGTATATCCACTTCAAAKAAAGGTTAGGAGCTAGTGGATGTGTGTGTTAAATMTGATATGTAAGATAAACAYCATTAACARCTTCAGAGTAGMATTTAAAAACTTTCTAAATAGATATTCAATATCAACCAAACAAGTTTTAGAGACAATTTCTAAAGATAGATAAACATTAACTAAGAAAGAACTTGTAAAATAGGTGGTGAATCCCCCTAGGGTTTTGCACGTAAGCACTTGGAATTCAACAAATAAAACCTCTAAGCAAATGATAACCAATTATAAGCACATTAGAAATTAAAATCACCTCTAGATATGTAAGATAAGATTGATAAACAATCTATAAATGAAAGAGAGGCTAGGAATGAGAAAGAAACACCTTAAAGCACCAAACCCTAGCCTTAGGGTTTCACCAAATATGATAATTAATGTTGCAATTTAATTTCCATATATGAGTATCACCTTAAATCATCCCAAAGAATGTTATATAACACCTTAAATCTCAACGTGATAGTTCCAATTTTCCTACTTAGGGTTAGAGATCAACAATTAAGCATAAACCCTAGGAATAATATGTCTAGGAAATGAAATAATCCATTAACTTTACACTAGAAAATAAATGAAATCTAAATAAATCTTTTTCTTTAATTTTCACCATTCAATTTCTTCTAAAAACAACAAAAAATAAAAAAATTTGATTTTTAGGGCTTTTTGGTTGGTTCTTGGATATAGGACTAGTTCCTTTTTTAATCCATTTACGGATTATGGGGTCAATAAGTATGTCCCTCTAAGAATTGGTCACTCATATCTTATGGACTAGGGTAAGATATTAGCACCATGAAGGAAGAATAATATCCAACATAATCAAGATAAGATAAGAGTACCAAGGCCCTACAAGAAGGTATTCCTCAAAGGGAAAAACCTTCCCCATCAAGATCAATTATAACTTGAGTAAAATTCTTGAAAATCCTTGCCAAGGAAACAAGGGGGAAAACAAAGAAATGGGTTAAGTACTTACCCAAGTTAACAAGAGAAGAAGGAAGGAATAAATCCTAGAACATTTTCTCTCCAAGTAGTTAAGTAACTCCTCAAATGGATTGATCTTGAAATCTAGTAGAAGTCTTGAATCACCATAACAAATATTTAATGCACCAAGAAAGATAAATCTCCCAAAATTGACAAAAAACCTCGAAAGGAATATTTTCTATCAATTGTAGTCACAAATGATCCAACAATTCAAAATGAATTGGAATGAGAGGAGAGCCTTTATTTATGGAGGAGGCTTGTACATCCTTCTCATTATTTATTAATATTTTTCCCTAAAACTAGCCTAAGAGACAAAGAAGGAAGACTTTTCATCCACACAAAGAAGGAGACTAAGTCAATACACAATCAAATGATGCCACATGTACATCAAACCATCATGAGAGAGGAAGATCCCACAAATAATTGGGTCAATTTTCTCTCCTAGCCCCATGCTCCAAGGAAAGAGTGATTTGGAGGCCTCAAAACATGGTGAAGTATCCTCCCAAGCAATAAAAGCTCCAACGTTCCTCTCCTCCAAGTGGAATGGCCTCATGAAAATGTGGATAAGGACCTGAAAAGTGGAAAACCTCCTCATAATGTTCTCAATGAATGCTCAAAAGGAATCTCCAAGGTATGAACAAGACCTCAAATCAAAAAAAGATGCTACACAAGGCAAGGAAGATGCCTCTTCAAGTCAAATCATCACTAAAAACACCCACATGGATATCATAAACCCCACACTTGTGGGTTGTTGAAAACGTGTTAGCCCAACACCTAGGTATCTTGTTATCTAGTGATTTCCTTACTACAAATCATATTAGCAGCTTACAAAACAAAAATACACTACTAGAATATTCAGCTCAAATAAAGATAGAGGAAGCAAAATTGGAAAACCAAATCATGCACACATAAACACTAACATTTTTTAGTAGATACGCTTGGAAAAACCCTTGAGGGAAAACCAATGCTGAGAATGAATTATTGTTCTAAAATCAAGGCTCCCATAATAGGGATAATGGCCCAGTGAGATAGATACAATTGCAGACAAAACTGGAAACGTATGACTCGTTGTATGACCCATATATGCATGTTTTTCAAGATATATGTGCCTTACCTTCTGCACACCTTCATATGCACATCTTTCTCCATTGTGACTCGTGTACACGATTGGAAAGACCGTATGGAAAATTTTGTACGACACACCTATTTCATGTGGCTTCACCTAACTGAAACCCACGTGTGGCTAACTATGTTCTCTCTTCTCCTTAATCTGATCTCTAGATGGAACTACTCCTCCACCTATACAATATCTCCTTGAATCACAGTCCTCTGTGATCCAACCCTCTCTGTGTCGAGTCTCTCAACACAAGTTATGTCAAGTAAAAATTTCTTATCCTTTACCCTATCCTTGATTTTATAATCTTGAGTTATAATCTAACCCTAATCTCCAAAGTGATTGACGTTTGAGATTACTTCTCACCTCACTTGCGATCAATGGCTAGGATTGAAATGATAACTTTTAGAATTTCCTTAAATAAATCAATTAATTCAATTAATTAATTAATTAAATCACTTTACTATAATAATTTCTTTGATTAAAGTAAAGTCAAGGGCAGAAGGCTTTGGGTGATTTCCATGTGTCTAGACACATAGACCTATGCGTAAATACATGTCTCATTCTACCATGCATCAACACTCCCTCTTAGTGAGGAAGGTATTCTGCACCACTCCAAGTTTGTCTATGAAGAAAAAAAACTTCCATTTCTCTAATGGTTTGGTCAGAATATCTACAACTTGCTCATTTTGGGAAATATACTAAATCTTCACTACTCCCTTCTGGATCCTATCTCAGATGAAGTGGTATATGATCTCAATATGCTTGGACCTATCATGGAATACTAGATTCTCTAAGAGTTTGATACAACTCTGATTATCACAGTATATTACCATAGGATCCAACTCTTGATCAAATAAACCTGTAATCAATTTGTGAAGCCAAATGTCTTCACAACTAGCCATACTTGCTTCCATATACTCTACCTTTTTTGAACTAAGTGCTACAAAACATTGCTTCCTATTGAAGCAAGTAATCATCATTGATCCCAAGCTAAAGAAACACCCTAAGGTGCTCTTCTTGTCTACTACACTCCCTACCCAATCTGAATCTATATATCCCTACAACTTCACTCCATCTCCTCCAAGATACCTTAATCCATACTCCATTGTACCTCTCAAGTACCTAAGCACATGTTTTGTTGCAATCCAATGCACCTGCCTCGGCTCCATCATGAACTAACTCAAGGTGTCCACATCAAAACAAATATTTGGCATGGTGTTGAGAAAATACATCAAGGACCCTATCAGCTACCTGTATATCTTGGGATCCACCAACTCTAAATCTAAAGTCACCACCTTCTCATATTGGTAACCGTAGGTGTAGCCATCGGTCTACAGTTCTCCACCCTAAATATCCTAAAGATATCTATTGCAAACTTCCCTTGACCAAGAAATATCTCTCTCAATTTATTCCATACCTCTAATCCTAATAAATAATTCATAAAGCCAATATCCTTCATCTCAACTCACTAGACAAATTTGCTTTGCACCCTGCAATAATCTCCTCTACACCTTTGAGAAAAAAATCATCAACGTATAGAACCAAGATGAGTGGATCTTCCCTAACAAGTATGAAGTACAAGTTATAATCCACCACACTCTTAGTAAATCCCATACTCTACAAGTATATTTCAATCCTATAATACCATGCCCTAGGTGTATTTTTGAGTCCTTACAAGGCTTTCTTAAGCCTACACACATGAGACTCCCTCTCATGTACCTCAAAGCATTGAGGTTTCTCTATGTATACTTCCTCCTCAATGATCCTATTGAGGAAGGTTGTTTTCACATCCATCTGATGTACCCTCTACCTCATAACTAAAGCAATAGAAATAATGACTTGGATAGAAGCCTACTCGGTGACTAGAGAAAATGCTTCCTTGTAGTCCACTCCCTCTTTCTGGGAGAACCCTCTCGCCATACACCTTTCCTTGAACTTCTCGATGCTACCATCAGCAACATGCTTGATCTTGTAGAGCCACCAAGAACTCACCACTGAATTCCATGACGGTCTTAGCACTATGTCCCAAACATCATTCCTCATAATAGATATGTACTCCTCTACCATGGCATCTCTCCATACCTGCTTATGTGTTGCTTCCTAAAAACTAGAAGGATCAACATCAATGATGCTACTCATAAGTTCCATATAGTTTGAAAACGTTTTTAGAGGCTTGCACTCTCTGACCGCACTCTTAGGAGCCTCACCAACATCCTTCAATGTCTGTAATAGCCACCTGGATCTCTTTATAGGACTATAAGGTGCTAAATCCTCCTCCCCACTCGACGTCTAAACTATTGATTGTTTCTCATCCTTCAGATCTTGTTGCTCCTCATTCTCTCCCACTATTGATGACTCCTGATATCTCCTAGATGTCAATTTCTCCTTGAACTTAACATATCTTCTCACAAATGTCTTCCTCTATGATGGGATGAAGATGATGTAAACCTTTGAGGTCTTACTGTACCCCCAAAATATACCCTTTTGTCTCAAAGGCTCCATATTTTTCCTCTTCTCAACAAGCACACAGATGTAGACTAGACAACCAAAGATCCTCAAATGACCAATATCTAATGCATCCTCCACAGTCTTATCCCCCAATATATTTTCAGGACGCATGTTTTTTACATATATCATCGTGTTACATGTCTCTTCCCAAAGAAACATAAGCAATTCCTGGTCATGTATCATAGCCCTAGAAGAACTGATAATGGACCGATTCTTTCTCTCCACAGCCCCATTCTATTAAGGGTTGTATGATATTGTTAGTTCCCTCTTGACCCCTTCCTCCTTGTATCAATCATTGAATTCATTAGAGGTGTGCTCTCCCCCATTATCTAACCTCAAGATCTTCATCTCCTTCCTTGTCTAGTTCTCTACCTAAGCTCTAAACTCTTGAAACCGACCGAAGAACTCATCCTTGGTATTCATAAAGAAGATCTGGGTTTTCTTGGAAAATTCATTAATAAATGTCACATATTATGATGATCCTTGTATTTATGCTACTAACATAGACCCACTCACATATGAATGGATAAGATCCAATATACCCTTGAACCTACTCTCGATGCTAGGAAAAGAAACCTTAGCATTCTTTCTAAGTGCACACCCTCTGCACACTCCCTGCTACTCATTGAAATCTAGAAGACCTATAAAAATCCCCCTCAGAATAAACAATTCCCTATAGTGTAGGTGTCCTAAACTCATATTTCAAAACTCTCATAGGTTGTCATTGTCGTGTACCAAATCCTAAACAGGATTTCCCCTCAACCTATATAAATGTCCCTCTCTAACCCCAACGATCAATGCAATGTCCGGGATATATTTCTCTAGACATATGAGTAATTTCCCTCTCTAAAAATTAAAGGAAAGCCCCCTTTCCTCCATAGCTAATACTGAGAGAAAAATCTTCTTCAAACATGGTACATAAAGCACATCATGGGCATTAAATGAACCCCTTGAATCAAGCTGGAATGTAATTGTTCATTCTCCCTTCACTGCATACTTGGAATCATCACCAAGCTACACATGAACATTTTATTCCATCTATGTTAGATTGTTAAATAGCTCTTGTGCTTCTATCATATGACAGGATGCACCATTGTCCAAGAACCACACACTCCTCATAGTTGTGTTGGTAGAAAGGAAAGAAACAAGTGAGTAATCCTTCTCAAACTTCACTACAAACTCATCAAGTTGTGTCTCTGCTGATGTTGTTGTTTGTGTCTTTCCTTTACCCTTCTTCTTATCCGGACACTAATATGCACAATCTCCATTCTTATGACATGAGAAGCACTTGATTTTACTTAAGTCCTTCTTCTTCCCAGATGTGATGATCCTCCATCATTATTACCCTTATTGTTAGAACACTTTCCTTTCCCCTTCTTGGTCCTACTAAGTACAAGAGTCAAGTTCTCTTCACTACTTCCTTCGTATTTCTCTTAGACTCCTCCCGAGTCTCTTCCTAGATGCAATCATTCCAAAGTCTCTGCTAATCTGGGAGTTTCACCTGAGCACAGACTGGGCATAAGATAAGGAAGGTGGTTTTCCGACCGTTTTTTGTTCCGTTATGGCTCCCACTAACTAGGTAGGAAGGAATCAATCAAAAGCATTTCCCAATTTTTTCCTTCCCTCGGATTTGTTCTTCCTTTCCCTCGCTCGGATGGACGACTATGAGGGGATATATATAAGAGTAGTGTAACTTAGTGGAACGTACCAATAGGGGGGGCTATACGGGCTCGAACCGTAGACCTTCTCGGTAGAACCAAAGTATTATCAAAATTATTTGAACTGTTCCAAGAACCCAACATGCATTTTATCGCATTGGGCTCATTAAAAATGGTTCACAAGACTTGGGAAGACCATTTAATGCCACATTCATGATCTCTACAACCTCCATTTTCTCCCTTATGGATGCAATTTAATCACGCACATGTGTGATCATCATGAAATAGCTGGTAACATTATCAAATCTATACATCTACATCAATCTAAATCTATTCCTTAAGATCCTGTTCCTATTCATGTTAGTGTTATGGAATAAAACTACCAAGGAATCAAACATATCTTTGGTTGTATTCTTCTCATATAGGTTATGAATTAGATGATCCTTCATCGAATACAATATGACCCTTTCTACTTTGATCTCCTTCTTGTTGTGACCTTCCAAACCTATAGGATCTATCGGTGGAGAAACAACTTTGTCCACTAATTCCCAAAGATCATACTCCTTTAACACCAAATTTACTCTTTCTTTCCAAGATAGGAAATTGGATGCTCCATACAATATGTCTTCAACTCTCAATGATGTTTTTTCCATCCTTAAGACCCAACCAATTATGCTAGAAATAACTTGTTGCTAAAAATTTCCCATGTATTAACCTATACGGACTTGTATGCACATGTCACCACTAGAACTCAAGTATGTATGCTCTTGTGCTTACTATATCCCACGTATACATGACTATATCCAAAGAGACTTGTGTATGTACACGTATTCCTCTTCTATAACCTGTGTACAACCTCGTAAACTTGCAAAACCCTAGTTTTGCCTCAGTATGAATGTTTCCCAGAAATTTGTTCTTCGATTTTTTCTTGTTGGTTATGGATATGATAAGATCTCCTACAGATTTGATAGGTATTCTATCAATTGCTATGGATCTAGCTTCCCATCAAAGCATGCGCTCTGATACCATGTTGAAAACCTCTTACCCCAACACCTAAGTATCTTGTTATCTCTAGTGATTTCCTTACTGCAAAACAGATTAGTAGCTCACAAAACAAAAATACACTGCTAGAATATTCAACTCAAACAAATATAGCAGAAGAAAAAATAGAAATTAAATCATGCACACATAAACATCAATATTTTTGGGAGACACCCTTGGAAAAATCTTGGAGGGAAAACTAATGCTAAGAATGATTTTATTATGCTAAAATCAGGGCTCTTGTAACAGGGATAATGGCCCACTAAGAGAAATACAATTCTAGACAAACATGGAAAACTTTGATCTATTGTACGACCCATATCTAGATGCTTTTTGAGATATACATACCTTCCCTTCTACACACCTGCATATACTCACTTGTCTCCAATGTGAGCTATGTACATGACTGCAAATACTATACGAAAATCTTTGTACAATGCACCTCTTTCATGTGGCTTCACCGAACTGAAACCCACCTCTGACTGCCTTTCTTCTCTCTTCTCCTTGACTTGATCTCTATATGGAAGCCCTTATACACCTATTCAAGATCTTCTTGAATTACATTCCTTTATGATCCAACCCTCTCTATTTTGACTTTCCCAACACAAGTTCTATCAAGTAAAAATGTCTTCTCCTTTACCCTAGCCTTGCTTTTACAATATTCAATTATAATCTAACCCTAATCTCCAAAGTCATTGACGATTGATATTACTTCTCACCTCACTTGAGATCAATGGCTAATATTAAAATGATAACTTTTAGCATTTCCTTAAATAACTCAGTTAATTCAATTAATTAATTAATAAATCACTTTACTCTAATAATTCCTTAATTAAAGTAAAGTCAAGCATAGAAGGATTTGAACAATTTCCACACGTCTAGACACACAAACCTGTGTAGAAATACCTTTCTAATGTTTCCATGCATCAACATGGGTCGTCCCTCAAATCATGTGAAAGACACCTCCAAAAGTGGTAAACAAAGAAGGGCACTCTAGGATCTCCAATCTGAAGGAATAATTCATACTTATGATATGCTAAAATTATTATTAATGAAAGTAGACTTATTGTAGAACTCTACATATGATCAAAGATGAGGACAATGAAAGAAGTTAGGGATGGAGATATCATATGAATATATTCATGGAGATATTATGGAGATATTTGTACCAATTAGCTATATTGGAAGAGCACCTCAATGATATATTACAAGGCCTCATGTTGTATTGATGTAAAAGAGTGATGTAATATTATTGTATATTAATACAATGTGATCATTATAGATATTTGTTGTTCTTATGTGAAGTTTATGTGTAATGTTTTTTCACGACTTCTCCATAAACCAACATTTGGTATCAGATCATGGTTAAGGAATGAAATGCATAAGGTGGAGTTTGGGATAGCTCGTGTAGAAAATGTTGATGTGAGGAAAAGAAGGTTGTAGTTGTTGAAGTTGTTATCACATAAAGTTGCATTGGGTATTTTATTCCTTAGGTTTAAATTTTTTAGCCTTTAGGTTTGCTTTATTTTTCTTTGTGTTATTTGCTTAGGTTAGCTTGAACAAATAAAGACTTGTGGTTTTGGCTCATTTTTGGCCCACACATAGATTTTAAGCCTAGGTTAATTCTATCGTTTATGTTTTGACTCACCACTTGAATTGACATCAAGCATAATCAATCCCATGATCTTTATGACTTGACACATCACTCCATCCACTCATACCCTTTATCATTGCCATGTTGTCCCTATGTCCCTTAAAGGGGGGGTCAAATAAAGTTTTTGAAAAAGGCATTGCCAACTCACTAAGAGTTTCCGTGGTGCACCTTTGTCCTTTGATCTTTGCCATAATTTGTCATAATCCGTTGAGGTCATGATCTACCTTGTTTTCAGTGCCATTGTTCGTTAAAGGAGAATATGAGGATCAGGTCATTTAATGAGTTTGCTAATGGTTTGAGCATTTGAATTTTCTCTCAATCTCGACGCTACGAGATCAACTGCCAAATCTAAATTGGAGGCTGAGGGGGATGTAGAGGTTTCCTAACTGGTTGCAGATTCTCCATTTTGAGTCACATATCTAGGTATTCCGTGAGCTCTCTCCATTGCATATAAAAGTCTTGAGATATCTCATGCCTGAGCTTTTGGTAGTGCTCGATGTTGAATACTACTTCCTCCTTCATCCATTTGCATCTGTAGCCTCTCTCCCACAAAATTTGCAGCCATTGTCACCTGGATTTCATCTATGTTAGAGGTCAATTCGTTTTTCTTCTAAAATTGAGTACCCATTCAATCACTTGGTCCCTGTGTGCACACTGTGCTACAAAAAGATGTTTCTAAACTATGCTACATATCCCCTATTTCATGCAATGTGTTTTATTTGGATTGGTCAGTGCTACCTTTTGCATTCAAAGACCCTAGCATTAACTTCTTTATTCACTACATCATCATTTATTCATCTTAATATTTGTTGGTAGTAAGGGGAATTGCAGTCCCTACCTTTCCAAAACTTTGATGACCATGGTGTAGTGACATAAAGTTGAGAAGTGCATCCTTGTGTTTCTTAACTCAAGGTCTATTGTAAATTCAAGGTGAGTTAGAGGAAAATCCTGAGAGAGAGCAACCATTAGCCACTGTCATTTCTCATTGAGATTTTCCTCTGTTTGTTTACTTACCCCTCACCACACCACAACCTTTGATCCCCTGTCATCTACCCCTGGACAACCTCAAAAGAAGAAATCTCACAAGGGAGGAAGTGTGGTTAGGACTAAACCCTCTGACATGCACCTATTTGATGTTGAGCCAATGGTCAAGGAGGTTTTCCAAAGGGTTGGTTTCCTCTCTTTTTTTCAAAACATGCAGAGGGGACACCCTGAAGTAGCAAGGAAATTTGCATTACATTTTGATGGCATTAAGACTAAGGTGGGAGACCTTGAGTTTGAGGTATCTGAAGCCTCTATTGCAGCAACCACTAGGATTCCTAATACTGGTGAGAGGTGGTTTAAATMCATGATGCTAAATGTTTTTTTATCCAAGGACTTCCTCAAATCAGACTATCAGACAGATAATTTGTCCAAGGGAGTTCCTAGAAGCCACCTAGTTSAATATTTTGATAAAATRTTGAAGATCMTCCAGAGATACTTCACGTGTGAGGGAAGGTTTAACATGTTATACCAATATCATATAAGACTCCTGCTACATTTTACTGGTAAATATGCAATGAATATCCCTTTCTACCTTTTGAGGAACATGGGGAAGATGTCTGATAGAGTCCAAGCCAAGTCCAAGGTTGTGGACACTAGTGTTTTTCACTCTGGATTGATCAGGATGTTGGTGAGGAACATTCCTTCGGAAAAGTTCATTATCTCTTCCTACATGTATTTGGATATATCCTCTACACCTTGTTGGCATGTTTAAAGGCAAAGTGTGCTTTTCATTGATGGCAAGATCAAAGTGTCCATCGATGGCAAAACATGAACAGCGTAAGCTCAAGTAAAGAAGCAAACAGTATGCAAAGATAAAGCTCATGAGAGATAGTGTTATGAGATGCACAGATGAGATCCCATATATCAAGGCTCGCTGAAGGATCAATGGTCATGGCCTTTGACACTTAGATATTTTAGAAATCCAAAGCTCAAGAGGAGGAGTGACAGTGGCCGGGAATCGCAGAGGAGAAGTACAAATATGATCCGTTGGATCTGAGCACTAAGGAACAACAGTCGTCGGATCCAGTATAACTGCAAAGAGGATAATGGCCAAGAGCCATCCTCCAACTCCGCAAAATGCAAAATCGCGATGATCTCTGAATCTTTAGAACCAGAGGACACATGGAAAGATATCATTATTTCGCTGACTCACGAACTAGAAAAGTCAAAGGTGAGTAGACTTCCAACTTCACGAAACACGAAGTCTTGATAAGATCTAGACCATTGGATCATAGAGGGTTGTGGGTCGTTGATCTAGAGCAAGTTTTGGAAAATCGGGAGTCAGGAGAAGGGAGATGAGTAGTCCTCCAACTTCGTGAAACAGGAAGTCTCGATAAGATCTAGACAGTTAGATCACAGAGGGTTGTGGGAAGTTGATCTAGAGTATTTTGGATATCAGGAGTTGGAAGGTTAGGGTTGGCTCACATTCAAATACCCGAAACACAAAGTTGCGATTTGATCACAACTGTCGGATCAGTTTTGAGTGGAATGACAGGATAAGCTAGCAAAGTTGCATCACAGAAAGATCGAGTTGTCGATCCAAGATCCTCATCAAACAAACAACATTCACTTTGGATATAGATATGCGAGGAGTTTACACTCAGGAAAGTTTGATATTTGAAATCCCTGAAATGTGAAGTTTCGTCAACTGTCAGATCTAGAGATCGGACAATGACCGTTAGATCGTGGTAGACCACATCAGCAAACTACGTCGGTAAGGACATGTGGTGCAATCATAAAATGATAAGTGTCAAGTTGATTTGGCATTTCAGGTACGTGGAAATCACAAATGCCAGTGACACATGGCAGATGCTCAGCTCATGACACATCATTGAGTGACGCAAGATTTACATCACTCTAGGAGTTTTTCTTCGAGATTTTTACCACTAGTACTCTCCCAAAAACCCGAAGTCCCGAAGGCCGAAGTCCCGGAGTGGAGGATAGTCATTAGATTAAACAGGACACGTGTCAGTGGATTGTCAACTATGGGAAAAAGAAAAGGAAGGATGAACGAGAGGTTGAGAATTGAAATATCCAAAGTCTAGAGACACGAAGGAGATCTCGACCATTGATATGAGAGGGACACGTGTCATTGGATCATGGACTCCAAGTGAAATGCTTCGAGCCCAAATGAGAGTTTGAGAATTGAAAGTCCTGAAGGCCGGCCTTGCGAAGGAGAGGTCTGGTCCACAGACTTGAGAGGACAAATCTAAACCATTCGTTTAGGAGCACTGTCAAGATTGTGAGATCAATGGTTGTGCTCCATTGTAGGGCTAGAACATGCTCAGGCCTTAATATTTCATGAGCGGGCTGAAATCGAAACTACGGTTTGGAGAAAGGACGTGTGGAGGCTCGTGGCGAATTGCGGGGCAAAAAGTAGTTTGGTCTAAACCACTTTGGATGCACCCACAATTGTGTGGTCACATGAAGCTCATAGCCCAAGCCCATATCATGAAAAGGAGCCAGCGCTCTCTAGACAGAAATCAGGAAGCACCTTTTTGATTAGGTGATTGGTCACCTTCGGTGGTCACATGAAGGAAGGGAATTAGAAGCCAAAGAAGCCATAATTGACTGGTTGTAACTAACAGAGTGTTGGGCACCAAATCAGTCTATCTTTCTGCTACATTTCCATTGCCCTTTTTGACCTTTTTGCACTTATTTACCTATGTTTACTATGTTAAACCTATAAGGTAAATACCCCTACCTTGTCTATTGGAATATTTTATTAATGAAATAAAGTCGTGGAGTTTTTCCTATTCACAACACTAAAATGAATGTTTGACCATAGCTTCTGGAGAACAGGAACCAAGGCTTCAGCATCCCGCAACAAATCTGTTATTCACAGCAATGACCAGCCATAAGGAGGCCGCGCAGCTGGAGTCATAGATCCTTGAACCATTCTTGGGCATCTTGTTGATCTTGTCTATCTGGTATTGGTGTCATTCTAACTAATGTATATTTATGGGGATATGGTTACCATGCTTTTGGGAAAGAGTTTGTTCTCCCTCTCCATGTATAAAAGACGGTTTATTCCTGTAACTAGGGATGCCCCCATTGATATTGTTATAACCCTTTTCAGATTTATAAAGCATCATCTATTTTTTTGTTTTAATATTCATTGTGACTAACGCATCCCTGATCAGAGAGTTGGGCCCGCTCTTCTGATCAGGTGTTGTGTCCTCCTATGTGTATCAATTATTAGTTTATGCTTGATGTTACAGTGTTTTAATTCTTATGATTGCTTTTCTGAAGTTGTAATTGACCTAGTTTCACAGCAGTGTTTTGAATCTTAATTGTGAACCCTTGGTCAGAACAGATTGTGCTCTTGCCCCTGTATATACCTTTCTCATTGCCTTGAAAGGATACGCACCCAGATTGATAAATTAATGTAGGAAAAAGGGAGAATAAATTGTTCATACCTAGACATCAACACAGAGAAGACTAAGAGACTTGACTGCTAGAGAAGCTAAGGAATCTCAGCATAACGGCCACTGATGATGAACTCACAGGGAACAGAACTGCCAGAGAATATGAAGAGTTTCCATGATGATCAGGAGATGAATCAACGTGAGAAAAGCATGCAGAACATAGAAGTGAAGTAATTATGTTGTCGAGCTATGCAGCAGGGAGGGATATTTGCATAGAACAACCTGTAGGGAAGAACAGTGATGCGGTGTAGAGCATGCAGAGGCATTTCTTAGAGGATGCAGCTGGTGCACAGAGAATATAAAAACATAGAACAAAGAGGAGATGTGAGCTACTATTGAGAGTGATTCATGTGGGTAGAAGCATGCATCGTGCAGGATCAGAAGCACAGAAGAAGAAAGGAACAAAAATTATTATCTTAGAGAAGAACAGAAATCACAGCAGACGCGAGGTGAGAGACAGTGATGCAAGTAGAGCAGAGAAATGTAGCAAAATAGTGATGAGACTGGTAAGCCATAGATAAATGTTGTATCACTATGATAAAGTTGTAAAAAGAAAATATTTATATTTCAGGGTGGTAGGGAGGTGCTAGGGAGGATTGGTGTCCTCAGAGTTTCAAGTGGGTTCTTGAACACAGGGAGTTGTAGCTTCCATCTAGTTGCAACTAGAAAAACCAGGGTGGCAAGGTGGTGCAAGGGAGAACTAGTGTTCTCTGTTATACAGGTCGGTGTCTATGTGACTGGAAGTTGGTTCTTCCATCCAGTTGGTGCTGGAACACTTAGGGAGTTGGAGCTTCCTTCTAGTGGGTGCTAGAGAAACCAGGGAGTTAGTTCTTCCTTCTAGTGGGTGCTAGAGAAACTAGAGAATTGGTTCTCTCAACAAGTTGTGTCTTGCAGAATAGAGGTGGTAGCCTCACAATGAGTAGGTGCTCATAAGAATGATAATGTACAAAAAATAAAGATTACTTATCATATCAAGAAGAAGAGGTTTTTCCCTTTATGGGTTTCCTCAGGAAATATTTATCTCTGTGTATTTCATGTGTGTGATTGATGTTGAATATTCTATTGCTTACCTCCCTGCATTATTGTGATTGTCATTGAGTGATTTGTAAATATTTTAAAGTAAGAAAAATTGTTTAAGCACTGTAACAACTAATTCACCCCCCCCCCTCTCAGTTGTCCAACAATTGGTATCAGAGTCGGTTCCTTTTATTTAAAGGTAGATCAGTAAGCTTAAACATGTCAATTCATGAAGGAACTTCAACCAATAAGGCCCCTTTGTTCAATGGAACAAACTTTGCCTTCTGGAAAGTTAGGATGAGAACCTACATAATGGCTTTAGGGTCATATGTCTAGGATGTGGTAGAGACTGGTTATGTAAAGCCAGTTGTACTAGCTAATAAGGATGAAAAGATAGAATTCATCTCCATTGCTAAGGCTATGAATGTTATTATGAGTGGGCTTGTAGAAGCAGAATTTGTAAAAGTTATACACTTAGAAACTGCCAAAGAAATGTGGGGAAAACTCATTAGCAGTTATGAAGGTAATGAGAAGGTAAAGGATGCCAAGCTTCAAACCTATAGATTACAATTTGAACAGCTAAAGATGAAAGAGGATGAAACTGTTGGGAAGTACTTTCTGAGAATTGAAGAACTAGTGAATTCCATGAAGAGTCTTGGTGAGAAGTTTGAAGACATAGTTTTAGTCCAAAAGATTTTAAGATCCTTGCCAAATAGGTTCAACCCAAAGGTCTCTGCTAAAGAAGAACTTAATGATCTAAAAACTCTACCTTTTGATCAACTTCTAGGAACGTTGACTGTGTAGAAATTTCGATACAAATTAATGTATTCTTGCGATTCTCCTAATCTAACAATTTCCTCCACTTGTTAAATACAGAATCACTTCTACTATTATTATTGCAGAAGCAGTTAAACCACAATCACAACCACAATGCATAAAGTGAAATATCAATACAACACAGAAGTTTTACCGGGAAATCATAAAGCTAAAAACCCCACTATCATATATTATGTATATCATGAATCATGAAACAATATCATACAAAACTCTAATCCAAGAGCTCTCATTATAATACAATCGTCTCACACTGTCATACACAAATCATCAAATACATGTGCCAATTTCCGTGTCCAGACAACCTCCCTCCTTTGCACAATCTCTGTAATCTGAATTCTCACAATGAATCGAATGAATGCAATTGCCTCATTTTCACATGCTCATAATCATATTCACTACATGTGTGAACAAATCACAACTGATATCCAAACTGTCCCTTTCACTTTTTATCTCAACTGAATCTCCATTGGAACTGACATGCATGTAGTTAACCATGGAAAATCTTCAGTTGCATGTGAGTTCACTAATTAACTGAACTCTCACTAGTGCATGTTTAGTTACAACTAGTACAACTGATATTAACTCACTTAACTACACTTATAATTCCGTTACAACTCCAAATCACTCAGTTATGAATGAGATAATAGATTAATATTTATTGTCTAATTTAATTAAGGGAAAAGTAAATTAGACACATGTTTCTTGTTGACTTTTCAACAAACTGCATATGAAATGAGGATAGGTAAAGATAAATCCACCTCTAGAGAAGCATCATTTAGAGCTGATAAGAATGAGGATTTTGAGCCTAATGAAATTGAAGAAAAATTTGTGAGAAGACTAAAGAAAGGATCAAGCAGGTACCAAGGCAATTTGCCCTTAAAATGTTTTAACTATGGAAAGATAGGTCACTTTGCATAGAAGTTTCCACACAAGAAGAAGGAACAGAACTCTGAAAGTGAAGATAAGTACAAATCCAAGAGATTTGGTAAAAAGAAAAATTTATGCGTAAACAATGATGATGATCCCTCAGATGATCAAAGTAGTGACTCTTATATTGAAGATGAGGTTAATGACTTTATGCTAATGTCCAGAGAGGATTATGATAATAAAATCATAGGAAGTGATGTTAATGATGAAGAAGTTGTGGTTGACATGGAAGGAGAATTGATCAGTGCCCTAGAAGAAATTGCTAGACTCAAATATAAGAAGAAAAAGAAAAAACAATTGTTGATACAGTTCGAGAAAGATAGTAAAGAACCCGGTGAAAACTTTTCCCTACTAAAAGTGGAATTAGAATAGGCAAAGAAAATAGAGGACATTCTGAAATAGCAGTTATCAGAGAAGAAGACAAGATGTTAAGCCTTGGAAGAAGAAGTAGTGAAAACCAGAAAAGAGATGGAGAAGTTTAAAGCATTGTATCTCCAAAATATTCCAAGCATTAAACCCTCAGCAGAACTAAACAACATTCTAAGAAAACAGAGATCTCCTTTGTTGAAGACTGGTCTAGGATATGTAAGTGGTTCAAACAACAAAGAGCTAGTAAATATGATCAAATTCCAAGTCAACAGACAATCAGACCATGAGAGTACTCTGCCACCAAAAGCTAATAAATACAAGATGATCTCTAATAAAAAACAAAGAGGTCAGAAGATGGAGCAACAATTGCCAAGAAGAAGGCCACCCTTTAGGTACCAAAATTTCTTCTATGGTTACTGCTTTTATTGTTCTAATTTTGGTCATAAGATTGAAAATTGTCAAATTAAGTTTAGAGACATGCAACTAAAGAGGTCAAGAAATAAACAATCTTTGCAACATAGAACTAAGCGGCCAATGAGTAGACAACGTAGCACCAATCACTTTGACCTATTAAACAATAAGCTCGAATGTTATAATTGTCATAACTTCAGCCACAAGGCTGCAAATTGCCATCTAAAGAATTACAAGGAAGATCCAAGGATAAATCCCTTAACTGGAAATACCAACACATGGAAAAAGAAAGATAGTGACAAATGTGGCCTAGTACTTTTATCTCAAAAACAAAAAGACCCCTGGTATATAGATAGTGGATGTTCCAAGCACATGACTGGAGACAAGGATAATTTTCTGCCTATAAGTAAAAGAAAAACAGGGAATGTGACCTTTGGAAATAATGAACCAAGTAAAATCAAGGGTAAAGGGATGGTGAGTTTAAGTAATGGAAAAGGAAAATCCCAGGATGTTCTTCTTGTAGATGGGCTAAAACATAATTTGCTCAGTGTAAGTCAAATGTGTGACAGAGGATGTGAAGTGGTGTTCTCTTACAAAGATTGTAAGATAAAGTCTGTAAACTCAGGACAAGTGGTAGCTAAAGGCATAAGGACAGAAAATAATGTATATGTACTGAAAGAAGATAGAGAAGAGTGTCATGTAAGAAAACATGGTGAGAGTTGGTTATGGCATAGGAGACTTGGACATCTAAACTTTGACCACTTAATCAAGCTCAAAAATCTAGAGGCAATGAAAGATATTCCAAGAATATCAAAGCCACAAGATTTTGTGTGTAAACCCTACCAAGTAGGAAAGCTAACCAAGACAGTTTAAATCCAAGAGCTCTACTTCAACAAAGAAACCACTCCAACTAGTTCATATGGATTGATGTGGACCATCAAGACAGGAATGCACAGGGAAGGAAAACTACTTCATGTTGATCATTGATGATTACTCCAAACTTACTTGGGTTGCTTTTCTCAAAGAAAAAGCTGAAGCATTTGAGAAATTTAAAATATTTAAGGCTTTATCTGAGAATCAAACAGGAAACATATTAAAGGTTGTAAGATCAGACAGAGGAGGAGAATTTGTGTCAAGTGATTTCAAGGAATTCTATGATAAACATGGGATCAAGAGGGAATAGACAATCCCAGGAACTCCACAACAAAATGGAGTAGTTGAGAGGCAAAACAGAATAGTTCAACAAATGGCCAGGTCAATGATGAATGAGAAGAGCATTGGTCAAACTTACTAGGTAGAGGAAATACACACAACAATCCATATTCTTAACAAGGCCCACCTCAGACCACATAGTGACAAGACACCTTATGAACTAAGGTATGGAAGACCTGCTTCAATCAAACACTTCAAAGTATTTGGGAGTAAGTGCTACATAAAGAATAATAATGAAAACCTTGGCAAGTATGATGACAGGGTTGATGAAGGCATCTTCTTAGGATATGCTACCAATAGTAAAGGATATAGATGCTTTAATAAAAGATTGCATAAAATAGTTGATTGCATTGATTTAAAGGTTGATGAAGGAGTCCCATAAAGAGAGGTGAGCAATATTGAGCCTACTACAGAGGACATAGTTGAAACTAAAGATGAATAGGTCTAAGAATCAAATGGATAAGAGACACCCAGACAAGAAGAGTCAGAACAACAATCAGTATCAAATCCTTCCTCCAAAATTACTCAAAAGAATCATCCTGAAAGTCAGATAATTGGTGAGAAAGACAAACGTGTACAAACCAGGAGAAGGATAATCAAAGACACCGAGCAATCACATATGGCCTTCATATCCATGGTGGAACCCAATAACTTCAATGAAGATAGTGAATATGTAAATTGGTTAAAATCAATGAATGAGGAACTGGACCAGATTGAAAATAATGACACTTGGGAACTCGTTCTAATCCAGCAAACAAAAATGTAATAGGATCCAAATGGGTCTACAAAAATAAGATGAATGAGCAAGAAAATATTGTAAGAAATAAGGCTAGATTGGTTTGTAAAGGATATGCTCAAATAGAAGGACTAGACTTTGATGAAACATTTGCGCCTATAGCAAGATTAGAAGCTATTAGAATGTTTCTTGCCTATGCTTTTCATAAGAAGTTTAAAGTCTATCAAATGGATGTCAAGTCATATTTTCTAAATGGAGATCTAAAAGAATAAGTTTATATGGAACAACCAGAAGGTTTTCAACTATCAGATAACCCTGACTTTGTCTACAAGCTAAAGAAAGCCTTATATGGGTTGAAACAAGCTCCTCATGCTTAGTATCACAGACTGGATACGTATCTACAAGACAAAGGGTTCAAGAGAGGAACATTTGACAACAATCTATATATCAAAACAAAGGGTAATGATCTGCTCATTGTGTTGGTCTATGTAGATGACATCATCTTTGGTAGTAATAATGCTTCATTGGTACAACGGTTTTCTTCTGCCATGCAGACTAAATTTGAAATGTCTATGATAGGGGAACTGTCATTTTTTCTTGGCCTACAAATTACTCAAAGGTCTAAAGGAATATTTCTTTCTCAAGAAAAATATCTAAGAGAAATGTTGAAAAGGTTTCAAATGGAAGATTCTAAACCTATGAGCACACCTATGGTCACTGGATGTAAGTTAATAAAGGATGATGATTCACCTAATGTTGATCAGAGTTCATATAGGTCTACGATAGGAAGCCTATTGTACATCATAGCATCTTGTCCAAACATAATGCATGTTGTTGGAACAGTAGGAAGGTATCAGGTCGCACCTAAACAAAGTCATTTGTTAGTTGTCAAAAGAATATTTAGATACTTGAAAGGAACAATGGACTATGGCCTATGGCCTATGGTATCCTAGGAATCAGAATTTTCAATTATCAGTCTATTCAGATGTTGATTGGGCTAACTATGCGGATGAAAGGAAAATCACAAGTGGAGGTGCATTCTTCTTAGGATATTCCCTTGTATCATGGTTGAGTGAGAAGAAAGGTTCCATTTCCTTATCAACTACATAAGGTGAGTACATTGCAGCTGCCACTTGTTGTACCCAAGTATTATGGATGATTCAGACACTTGCAGACTTGGAGGTAAAATATAATGCACTGATCCCAATTCATTATGATAATACTAGTGCAATTAGTGTGTCCAAGAAACCTATATTTCACTCCAAGACCAAGCATATACCCATCAAGTATCATTTCTTGAGGGAACATGTGACCAACACTATTGTTTCTTTGCATTATATTCCTTCCAAAGATCATATTGTTGATATCTTCACTAAACTGCTTGCAAAAGCTCAGTTTGAGTATCTACGCGAGAAGTTGGGTGTGAACCCATTATCAACCTAAGAGGGTCCATCCTGTTAGAGGGATTATGTATTAGTTGAATATCTGATACCTCTGAAAAGTATTGCAATAGCTCAGGGGGAGCATGTTCTCTTTGATATTGATGTCAAAGGGGGAGAAAAGGTGTGTTCTGGATGCTACAGTTGGAGATCTAAGTAGAACAGTGCAGTGATTCAGAGTTGCCATCAATTCCAAAGGGAGAGATTGTTGGCATGTTTACAGGCAAAGTGCGCTTGTCATTGATGGCAAGATCAGAGTGTGCATCGATGGAAAAACAGGAATAGCGTAAGCCCAAGTGAAGAAGCAAATAGTATGCATAGATCAAAGCTCAAGAGAGATAGTGTTCTAAGATGCGGAGACGAGATCCCATACATCAAGGCTCGGAGAAGGATCAATGGTCATGGCCTTTGACACTTAGAGATTTGAGAAATCCAAAGCTCAGGAGGAGGAGCGATAGTGGCCAGGAAGCGCAGAGGAGAAGTACAGATATGATCCATTGGATCTAAGCGCTGAGGACAAACAGTTGTCAGATCCAGTATAATTTCGAAGAGTATAATGGCCGAGAGCCATCCTCCAACTCCGTGAAATGTGAAATTGCGATGAGATCTAAACTGTTAGAACCAGAGGACACATGGCGAGAGATCAGCATTTCACTGACTCGTGAACTGGAAAATTCAAAGGTGAGTAGTCCTCCAACTTCGTAAAATTTGAAGTCTTGATAAGATCCGGACTATTGGATCATAGAGGGTTATGGGCCGTTGATCTGGAGCAAGTTTCGAAAAATCAAGAGTCGGGAGAAGGGAGGTGAGTAGTCCTCCAACTTCATGAAACGCGAAGTCCCGATAAGATCTAGATCGTTGGATCACAAAGGGATGTGGGTTGTTTATATAGAGTATGTCGGATATCAGGAGTTGGAAGAGTTAGGGTTGGATCACATTCAAACACTCGACACACGAAGTCATGATTTGATCATAGCCGTCAGATAAATTTCAAGTGGAAGGGCAGGATAAGTTAGCAAAGTTGCATCGTAGAAAGATCGAGTTGTTGATCCAAGATCTTGATCAAACGAACAACATTCACTTTGGATATAGAGATGCAAGGAGTTTACACTCAGGAAAGTTTGAGATTTGAAATCCCCGGAATGTGAAGTTTCATCAACCGTCGAATCTAGATATCAGACAATGACCGTTAGATTGTGGCAGACCACATCAGTAGACTATGTTAGCAAGGACACATGGCACAATCAGACAATGATAAGTGTCATATTGATTCAACATTTCAGGTATGTGGAAATCACAAATCTGAGTGACACATGGTAGATACTCGGCTCATGACACGTCATCGAGTGACACAAGAGTTATGTCACTCTGGGAGTTTTTCTTCAGGATTTTTACCACCAGTACTCGCCCAAAGACCCGAAGTCCTGGAGCGGAGGATAGTCATTGGATTAAAGAGGACATGCATCAGTGGATTGTCAACTCCTAGAAAAGCAAAGGAAAGATGAACGAGAGGTTGAGAATTGAAATCTCTGAAGTCCAGAGACACGAAGCAGATCTTGACAATTGATTCGAGAGGGACACGCGTCATTGGATCGTGGACTCCGGGTGAAATTCTCTGGGAGAAAACAAGAGTTTGAGAATTGAAAGTCCCGAAGGTTAGACTCGCGAAGGAGATTTCTGGTCCGCAGACTTGAGAGGACAGATCTGAACCATCCTTTTAGCAGCACCGTCAATATCATGAGATCAACGGTTGTGCTCCATTGTGGGGCTAGAACATGCTCGGGCCTTAATATTTCATGAGTGGGCTGCAATCGAAACCACAATTTTGGAGAAAGGACGCGTGGAGGCTCATGGCGAATTGTGGGGAGAGAATTAGTTTGTTCTAAACCACCTTTGGATGCACCCACAATCGTATGGTCACATGAAGGTCATAGCCCAAGGCCATATCATGAAAAGGAGCCAGCGCTCACTAGATAAAAATCAGGAAGCGCCTTTTTTATTAGGAAATTGGTCACCGTTGATGGTCACATGTAGGAAGGGTCTTAGAAGCCAAAGAATACATAATTGACTGGCTGTAGCTAACAGAGAAAATGAAGTGACTCGACTTCCAGAGAAGCTAATGAATCTCAAAATAACGGCCATTTATGATGAATTCACAAGGAACAGAACTGTCAAAGAAGATGAAGAGTTTCCATGATGATCAGGAGATGATTCAATGTGAGAAAAGCATGTAGAATAGAGAAGTGAAGTAATTATGTTGTCGAGCTATGTAGCAATGAGGGAGAGCTACAAAGAACAACCTGTAGGGTAGAACAATGATGCATTCTAGAGCATGTAGAGGCATTACACAGAGGATGCAGCTGGTGCACAGAGAATATAAAAACGTAGAATAGAGAGGAGATGTGAGTTGTTGTTGAGAGTGATTCATGTGGGTAGAAGCATGAATCATGTAGGAGAAAAAGCGTAGAAGAAGCAAGGAACAGAAATTCATATCTGAGATAAGAACATAAAGTGCAACAGACGTGAGGTGAGAGACACTGATGCAAGTAGAACAGAGTAGTGTAGCAAAACAGTGATGAGACTAGTAAGCCATAGATAAATGATATATCATTGTGATAAAGTTGTAAAAAGAAAAGATTTATATTTTAGGGTGGTAGGCAGGTGCTAGGGAGGATTGGTGTCCTCAGAGTTTCAAGTGAGTGCTTGAACACAGGGAGTTGTAGCTTCCATCTGGTTGCAGCCAGAAAAACTAGGGTGGTAGGGTGGTGCAAGGGAGAACTATTGTTCTCTGTTATACAGATCGGTGCTTGTGTGATTGAAAGTTGGTGCTTCCATACAGTTGGTGTTGGAACACTTAGGGAGTTGGTTCTTCCTTCTAGTGGGTACTAGAGAAACCAGGGAATTGGTGCTTCCTTCTAGTGAGTGATAGAGAAACCAGAGAGTTGGTGCTCTCAGCATGTTGCAGTTTGCAGAACAGAGGTGGTAGCCGCACATTGAGTTGGTTCTCATAAGAATGATAATGTACAAAAAATAAAGATTACTTATCATATCGAGAAGAAGAGGTTTTTCCCTTTATGGGTTTCCTTTAGAAATATCTGTCTCTTTATATTTCATGTGTGTGATTGATGTTGAATATTCTATTTCTTACCTCCCTGCATTATTGTGATTGTCATTGAGTTATTTGTAAAGAGTTTAAAGTAAGCATAATTGTTTAAGAATTGTAACAATTGATTCACACCCCCCCCCCTCTCAGTTGTCCAACACTCCTCAGTCTAAGATGTAGATTCCTTTGCCATCTTTTAGTGCTACTCCAGCAGGAACAAGCAGGAAGAGAAAGAGAAAATACATTGCTCAAGACAAAGAAGTCATCAAGGAAATTGAAGAAGAAGAGAGGGAGGTTCATCACTCTCCATAGAGATATTTTTCACCTCTTCCTGCACCTGAATTGGAAGAATTCCCTTCATCCACCAAAGCCACAACCAAGAAGGGAAGAAAGTTTCATTTCTCTTCACCTGCTCCAACAGCTAGCATAAAAATCAGGAAACCTTTTACTAGATCATCATCTCTCAAGGAGGCTGTTGAAGTAGAAGTCCCACCCAAGGTTTCATTTCCAAATAAAAATAAAGATAAGGGTAAAGGAATTGAGAATCCTATTGGGGTGATAGACAGAGCCCCTACACAGCAGAAAGATATATGTGAATCCATTGAGAAACCTGTTGAGGTTATCAACATCAACACTCCACCTAGTAATCACACTTTCAAAAGATTGATTAGACAACTCAGGGAGGCTAGGAAGGAGGTTGCTCGTTTGAAAGAAGAAAGTCTATCTGAGAGAATTAAGATGAAGGAGATCATGGATATGTACAATGACACCCTTAATCTGGAAAAAAATTCAGCAAGAATAGCCCTACCTCTGCATAAGAAAATTAAGAACCTCTACAGCAAAAACAAAGGCTTTCAGTCTCAAAATAGAAAGCTCAAGGAAGAATTGCAGCATTTCAAGATTGAATTGGCCCAGAGGAACTTGAATTTTTTGGTAGAAGATGCCATTGAAAGAGAGGAACTAGTACTGAAGAAGAGCACACCTTGTTGGATATATTGTCATTAATGTCAACAGTCGATGTGATGATCTGTTGTTAATGATGAATTACCACAAATGAGATTGTCATTGATGTCAACAAGTATATCAGTTGCAAAAGATTTCAAACAGTATGCAGAGATCGAAAGAATAAGCTCAGAAGGAGGAGTGAACAGGAGGAGAGAACAGTATGAAGATCAAAAGCTTAGAAGGGAAAACACAGTATGTTAGCAAATGCAGAGATAGGCTAAAGAAATTCATGACTATTGTTGATCATGATAGGATCAACAATGTTCCTATGATAAAAGCTCAGGAGGGTTAGTGAAAGAAGATCAAAGCTTAGAATAGATGGTGCAATGAATTTTAGAAGAAATGTTGGACGACCAGTCAAACAGTATATAATGACTATTGTGAAACGGAGATTAAAGCTTAGGAGAGTTAACGAATGAAGATTAGAAGCTCATAAGAGATGGAAAGATAAAAATCAGATCAAATCAAGATCGTTGGATCTGCAAGCCAGATCAATGGCAGGGATGAATTGTGGGGAGCGAAAGCATAATTAAACTACTTGCCACTTACAATCTCGCAATCTATTTAGATCATCAGATCTCATAGCTTCAAATATCTACGACTACGGTTGATCCAACAAACAATGATTTTAAGTCATATTAAATAATGACTGTTGGATGCGCAATCGCCAAATCTACGGCAGTGATGAATTGCGAAGATTGAAAGGAGAATTAAACATCACGCTTGTTCCAATCCCACAATTAGTCAGGACCATCCGATCTTATAGCTTTGAAGATCAACGATTGTGGTTGAATCACCAACAAAACACAACTTCCAATTGTGGGGTTTGGGTGACAAGTTAAATCACTCGCAAGTTGTGGTTCTGCAATCATTTGTGATCGTGTGATCTGCTTTGAGTGTCTTCACGAACGTTGGATCATTGTTGAGTGGAAGGACAACATAAGCAGGGAAAAACGATTGAGAATTCGATTATGCGAATTCTCGTCAGTCATCGGATCACTTTCAAGTGGAAGGACAGGATAAGCTACCAAATATGGAAGATCAAGCTGTCGATCTAAGACCCTAATCAACGAAAAACATTTTCTTCGGATTAAAGTTGCGAGGAGGTTACGCTCCGGAAAGTCTGAGATTTGAAATCCCTGAAATGCAAATGTCCGTCAGCCGTTGGATCATTCTGAGTGGAAGGACAGGATAAGCCATAAGAGTAGCACCATAGACATATCGATCCATTTATCCAAGATCTAGATTGAACGAACATATTTTAGTTCGGATCTAAAGTTGCAAGGAGGTTATGCTCCAGAAAGTTTGAGATGTGAAATACTCGAAGCCCGAAAATCCGAAATGAATAAGGACCATCGGATTTGGAGGACATACGAGGACCATTGGATTAGGGTTGTTGGTCAGCAAACCATGTCAGCAAGGGCATGTGGCAAACCACATCAGCAAGGAAATGTGGCAGACCATGTCTGCAAAAGGGCATATGGCAGACCACATCAGCAAGGACATGTGGCAGACCATGTCTGCAAAAGGGCATATGGCAGACCACGTCAGCAAGCATATGTGGAAAACCACGTCAGTATACCACATCAGCAAATACACATGGCATAATCAGATGATGACAAGCATCAAGAGGAAATTGGCTCGTGCCATGTCAAAAAGTGACATAAGAAAGTTACGTCACTCCGGGAGAATTGCTTCGAGAGTTTCACCACAAAGAAATGTCAAGATTCCCAAAGTCTCGAAGGATAAAGGCCCAAAGTCGCTCTCATCCATCGATCTAAGATACATCAGGAGTTAGGACAATCATTAGATCAAGGAGATGAACATGTGTCACATTAGGAGATCTACATCAACGTCAGCAAGAAACTGTGACAGACCACGTCAGTAGTCTATGTCATCAAGGAAACGTGGCACAGTCAGAGAACGACAAGTGTCAAGTTGAAATCAGCATTTCAGGTACGTGCAAATCACGAATCTGAGTGACACGTGGCAATTTCTCAGATCGTGACACATCATCAAGTGACGCAAGTAAGTTACATCACTCTGGCAGTTTTTCTTTAGGAGTTTTACCAACAACACTTGCCCAAAGTCCCAAAGTCTCGAATGTCGAAGACCCGAAGTGGACATGAGACGTCTGATATGAAGATCACTTCAGGAGCACTCTCAACCATCGATATACTACAGTGGAAGGATATTGTAAGTGGAAACGTTAACTGATAGCAAGCGGTCTCCACTATCTTATGACTGACTCAGCAAGTGACCACTCTGGAGGAAAGAAGGGGTTGAGATTTGAAATCTCTGAAGTCTGGAGACCCAAAGAAGATATCGATCGTTGATCCAAAAGGGACACGCATCAGTGGATTGACAATGCTGGAATATTGATGTACAGAGGAAAGAACGGGTTGAGATTTGAAATCTCTGAAGTCCGGAGACCCGAAGGAGATCTTGACCGTCGATCTGATGTTGGGTGTACTCTCAACCGTTGATCAAAATATAGTGGAAGGATAGCGTAAGAATAATAGACGAAGTCACGGAGTAAATGGTGGTCATCCATCTCATTGTTTGATTAAGTCATGGACATCAAATTAATTATTGAAGGATAGATGTAAGGATCGAATATAACCATTTATCTGGTTCTGAGAGAACCGTCCGATCTGTTCGGCGATATTATATTCGGGAGATTTGAAATGTTGGAAGTCACAAAGACCTGAAGGGCGAAGTTTAGAAGTTATGACAGTCATTCATTTTAGGAGAATGAATCATGGCCATTGAATTGATAAGCTCTTAGGCGCTTGTCTCACCTCACGTGAGGTCACCGTTGTTGGTCATATGGTAAAGAGATTTGAAAGGGTAGAATGTAATGCATCGCTTAAATTGTTAATCTTGTGGTTCTACGACATTGATCATATGAACATGGTTTGAAGGAAGCATCGATCTTTGTTATCACAAAGACAAAGGAAATCGATCCATGCCTGTAATCGATTTGTTAAAGGAAAGGGGATGCCAAGTGTAATGTTGAAGACCCAAATTGATGATCTCTGGTGGTCCCAAAAGTTATTGTAAATGAACAAGTTATTTATAACTTGTTACACAAGTCGGCTCAATAAATTAAACAAGTTTTGAGCATAAACAAGTATAAATACAACCATGATTGGTTCACTTGAATGGGTGCTTGTGGATGAAGAGTGGCTTGTGAAGTGAATGAAGCAGATAAGGACCTGAGGTCTGTGCGAATATAAGATAGATTTAGAAGTGAAGAAGGGAGAATACATTAGAGGATAGATAAAGCAAAAAAGGTGTGAATTTCAGAGAGAAGATGAAATGCAGTGATGAGCGTTTATGGTATACCTCTGATCATGAGATAGAGTTGATTCTATAATGGATCACTGCTACTAGATTTGAATGAACTCTAGTTGGATAGATTGTGTTCTATCAACAAGTTGGGTCTTGTAGCAAGTTGGGTCCTTCTTGAGAGTTGATGTTTTCCGAGGAGTTGGTGCTCCTTACTTCAATTGGTGTTGAAACAAAATAGTTGGTGCTGGGAAAATTCTTATTATTATATTCATATAAATTATATACAAACATATGGTATCTACTATCTCCATTGTGATTATGATTTGATTGTTCTTAATTTGTTCAAATATGTTTTAACTGCTAACTTGTAAGAAGAAGAAAAGTTAGAAAAGTCCACACACAAATTCACCCCCCCTCTTAGTGTGGGCAATGTGTTCAACACACCTGCAATCAAGAAGAGTATCCCTACAAAAGAAAAACATGCTGCTATGATAGAGGGAAGCTCTCCTGCAACAAGGAGGAGTGCTAGGTTGATGAAATAGTTTGGGGATATAAGCTCCATTTTTGTGAGTGGTCTCTTTTTGCAAGAGTAAAGTGATCAAGGAAGTATAATTTTTTTCCACCTATACAGGCATCTACATTCTCCTAACCCATCAACTAAGTTTTTGTGCTTTTGAAGGATTGGTCTCATCACACAGAAAAAGCACTGACATTTCGTAGCACCATGGAGCTACGGAATCGTCTATATAGTATGTTCTTCATTTTTCTACCTAATATGCTATGAAATATCCTAGCTAAACTCAGCAATGGTGCTACAGAATATGCAAGAACAGTTGATTGATGGCGCTACCAAATCCATAAAGTTGTTTTGATGAAGGGCACTACCAATTTCGCAGAGGCTATTTCACGTATGGTTCTATCGAATCTATAGAAGCCATTTCGGAAGGGGCGTTATGGAGTCTGCAGGCATGTTTTGGAGGAGGCACTACGAAATGTGTAGAGTGGTTTTACAAAGGGCACTACAGAACTAGCTACCCAATGCGCTACTGAATGGCACTACAAACTGGCACCT
Source organism: Picea engelmannii (assembly GCA_009831015.1). Lineage (NCBI taxonomy): Eukaryota > Viridiplantae > Streptophyta > Pinopsida > Pinales > Pinaceae > Picea > Picea engelmannii. The sequence goes on from ML778260.1 coordinate 639,830, forward strand.
GCAATCAACGGATTCAAATTCATTATTCATTTGGGTGGTTGATGATGTGGAGAGGAGCGAGGATCACATGTGGAAGCATGGAGACCACATACAACCCCTGGAGGACACTCAGAAATCGAGAGGAATGTTCCACAAGGGAGACAATGTCATTTAATTCTTTTTGGAGTGGTTGCCAACATGATTCCTATTTTGTAGCAGTTTGTTAAGAGTTGTTAACATGGGTGTTAGGATGATAATTGTTTTAGAGAATCCTAGGTGAGGAAAGCCAGCACACACCTCTAGCTAGTGCCTTTCCTTTTTGGTTATAAATACATATTCAAAATGATTAAGAGGGTTCGAATGGTTGAGTTGGGTTCCCTTATTGTAATATTTTTGACTAAGTAGACTGGTTCTCTAGTTATGTGCTAAACTTGAGAATTTTTTATTAATAGAAGTCAGTTTCTCTTATTTTATCTTGTTGCCTCTTATGATGAATTTTTCATGATTGGATAATCCACATGAGATTTTTATGGTCGTGTTATGATGAATGTTTGATTATAATATTTCTATGATGTTATTTAGTATTCTTTAAACTTTGAATTCAACAAGTTCTTGTGTTTGAGTTTTTCCTCCTTGGGCTACTTGAAGACCTCATGTCAATAGAATACCTTTACACCTCCCTCACTAAGTCTTCATCCTATTCAATTTTACCCCCATTCAATGACTGAAGCTAATCAAGACCTCATTTTTGTATGCATGCTAGCCTATATTTCTGAGTTCAAACATTATTATTCTGAGTCTTTTTCATTTGAATTTAAATCACTCATTTACATTTACATATACTTTGATGGGTACCGGGCTTATCCTCTTTGCAATCTAAAGGTGATTCTTAGTGCTAACATTCTTGGCATTGTTGTCGGGGAACGAATTGAAGACATTTACCTGGGGTTGAATGACAAATCATATTGATTCTGATGATGCATTAGGATTCAATAGATTAAAGATTGCAGCTTTCACCTGGTGACTCCATTGTTTCAGTTGTGGCTCCCAAAGGCAGACACACGAGGTCAACTCCACAACTACCTCTGTCTACACCTGAAGTTGACCCAGATAAGATAATCAAAAAGGGAAAAGTTTCTCAAGAAATTTTTTCTGCTGCTGTATCAAGTAATTTTGGTTAGTTCCATGATTCCATTCTTAACACACCATTTGCTATATCAAGTATTCCTCCTTTACCTTCTACCGAAGTTTCTAGAAATTTGGATTTTGAAAGTTTTCCTGTTGAATACTCCTCTTTTAACCCTTAATTGAAAGAAGAAAATTTTGAAATCCTTGCCTCTCCTGATATTGTAAAGTGGTTCGGACTTGAGAGTCTTGAAGATTTTCCTACCTTGGGTTTTGCTACTCCTCCTCCTATCAAAATTTATGTGACCAAAGAGGAGGAAACCTCATCTCCATTTTATCCTATACCATCTTCTTCCAAGACTCATCCTCCTCTTTTGAAAACTGAAATCCCTCCTTACTACATTCCTTTTCTCCTAAGTTGCACACAGTCAAATCTCCATCTCCTCCTTGCTCTCCTAGAGTTCATAATCCAATGGCAGGTCTTAATGATCCTAGAAATAGGATGGATGCCATAGTGGTTTCTAAGTATGCCCCTCTTATCTTACCTCAGCCTATGAATGCTCTCCCTGCTGGAGACTACCTTAAGTACATGCCCAAGTTCACATGGGAGGAAGACATAACTATTGAAGAACAACTTGCTTCCTTTTATAGTTATGTAGACAATCTTAACATTGAGAATGAATATGTATGGATGAGAGTCTTTGTATAGAGCCTTGATGGTGAGGCTAGGAAATGGTTTAGGGGTTTTACTCATAGAACTATTGTTGGGATTGAATCTTTAGATGATTCTTTCTTGAGATAGTGGGGGGATAAAAAAGATTTTCTTTATTATATCATGGAATTTGGATCCCTTAAGAGGAAAGAGGGAGAATATGTTTCTAACTTCTCCAAGATATTCAATAAAATGTACAACAAGATCCCTGCTGAAATAAATCCTACATAAACCTCTTCCAAGATCACCTATGCCAGTTCTTTTGACCCTGTGTTTTTCCTACTACCTTGAGAAATAAGATCTACCTCCTTAGCTCATATGAAAGATGCATCCTTAGAAGTAGAATCTAACATAGTGGCAGCTGACAAACTTAGGGGAAAATATGATAGGGACAAGAGAAAAAGTAGAGTTGAAGCCTCAACCTCTCATTCCTTTGTTGTCCATCCTCAAGTTGATGAACTTACAAAATTGGTAAAATCACTTTCTACTGAAATGGAGAAGTTAAAAATTGAAGGAAAATAGACCTATAGGAACACATCGAATGTTGATAATAGAGGTAACTTCATAAGACCAAATAATGCTCCTTATATGCTCCCAAGAGATCCAAGAAATAGAGATAGGGATGATCAAAAAATTCAAACCCCTCTCCAAAATAATCTTGGTGTTGATGAAGAAGGAGAGGATGAAGAAATTGATCCTGAAATTCATTGTCTTGGTGACACCTCTCATCCCCTCATTTGACCCAATCCGCATATGAGGAATCTCTCATGGATAATCAAATAAATGAATTGAGTAAGGAAGAGAAAACAAAAGAAAATCCTAATAGATACAACCTGAGGTCCAAAATGAAAGAGGAAAAGACTGACACTTCTAATCAGCCTACTAAAAAAAAAAAATTTGGTAAGCCTATGGCAGCTAGCAATAAAGAAAAAGATGCACAAAGCCCTCAAGAATTGGTTAAGAATCATACCCCAGAAGTCAAAGAGATTATGAAATATCCATCTTCCTTCAACTTTGAAAGTGAGATTCAAAAAATCAAAATCCTTGTACCTTTTTTGGAGCTGATAAAAAATGAGGAATTCAAAATATATCTTTCCAAAATGTTGCAGCCCGAACCTTCCTCCAATTTCAATGATTAAGTCAACCTTCAAGATGAAAAACCAGCAGTCATATTAGGACCTTTGATAGAAGACAAAGATGATTCATCCCCTCCCTTCTATACATCATTGAACATTCATGATAAGGTGTTGCATAATTGCTTGATGGAATCAGGGGCATCTCACAATCTCATGCCAAAAATAGTCATGGATGAGCTTGCGTTGGAAATCACAAAAACATACCATGACTTATACTCTTTTGACTCTAGTAAAGTGAAGTGTCTTGGGGTTATCAAAGATCTGGTTGTGACCTTGTTTCATTTGCCCATGAAAAGTGTGGTCATGGATATTGTGGTAGTTGATGCCCCCCTTAAGTTTTGTATGCTCTTGTCAAGATATTGGATAAAAATACTAGGGGGAACCTTGCAGATGGACCTTACATATGCCACCACTCTTGTTTTTGGGGGAGAACATAGAAGGCTTTACAGGGAGGCTCAATTAGCCTACATCATCAATGATGAAGCAAACCCCACCAACCATCCTATTTTGGCACTTGATACTGATTTAGGATCCATTATATTGTATCTCATTGATTTTCCTCAACCTCCTCTTGAAATTAGAAAACAATACATTACCTTTTTTGAAGATTATCCTCCAAATACCTCTATTTGGAAGATGTTTTTTGATGGATCCTCTTCTATGGAAGGTATTGGTGTTGGAGTAGTCTTTGTTTCCCCCACTCAAGAGATCATATCTTTTTCCTACAAGCTTGAATTTGAAACTACAAACAATGTGGTAGAATATGAATCTCTTGTTTTGGGTTTGAGGGATGCCAAAGACATGGGGATTGAAGAGCTAGCAGTGTTTGGAGATGATGAATTAATTGTCCATCAAATCAAAAATCTATATCAAGATAAACACCCCAGGCTAAGGACTTACAAAAATGAATTTTTGGGTCTTGTGGACAATTTCTTCTTATCTTTTAATATCTCATTTGTTCCAAGAGAGGAGAACACCATGGCAGATTCTTTGGCTATTTTAGAAAGTAATTTTAGATTCCCTTTGCCACCTAAACTCAAATATGATGTAGAAGTGAAGTATAGACCCTCTGTACCTGACAATGTCAAACATTGGAAAGTTTTTGAGGATTATATTGAGATTAAAATATTTCTTGAGACTGTGAATGAGCTTTCTGCCTTGCATATTGATCAAGATCATGATACTGAGAATAGCCCTCATGATGATGTTTTTCTAAATAAAATTGCTAACCATCACATTGTTCAGTTTCCTAGTAACCATATTCCAAAAGGACTAGTTCCTTTGGAGAGATTGTTTGATAGAAATGATGTTGATGTAAAGGTTAAAGGTTCAACTAATAATGTTGATGTGACTGAATGTAATGTGGGTACAGAGGAGGATCCAAAATATGTCAAGTTGTCTAGCGGCTTGTGAAAGGAACAAAGCATTGAATATGTTAAGTTGTTAAAAGAGTTTGTTGATGTGTTTGCTTGGACATATGAAGATATGAGAACATACAACACAAACATCAATGAACATAAGATCCCTTTGAAAGAAGAGACCAAGTCATTTAGGCAGAAACTTAGATAGATAAATCCTATGTTGCTGCCTATTATGGAAATAGAGGTAAAAAAGCTTTTGGATGCCAAGATCATCATTCCTTTGAGATACCTTGAATGGGTGGCTAATTTTGTCCCAGTGAGAAAGAAGAATGGGGAAATGAGACTTTCTGTCGATTTTAGAAATTTGAATAGAAGCTCCAAGAAAGATAATTACCCCTTACCAAAGATGGAGCACATATTGCAAAGGGTGACAGGTTCATCTAGGATGTCTATGATTGATGGATTTTCTGGCTACAATCAGATCTATGTCTTGTCTAAAGATAGAGAGAAGACAACCGTCACCATTTCTTGGGGCACATTCATGTATGCTAAAATGCCCTTCAGATTGATGAATGCAGGAGCGACCTTTCAATGAGCCATGGACATTGTCTTTATTGGGGAGAAGAACAAGTTTGTATTTATCTATTTGGATGAAATTACAGTATTATCACAATCTAATAAAGAACATTATCATCACTTGAAAAAGGTTTTCATGAAGTGCAAAAAGTTTGGTCTCTCTCTCAATCCTAGACAGTCATTGTTTGCTATGAAGGAGGGGATATTATTGGGGCACATTGTATCAGTTGAAGGGGTAAGAATTGATTCAAGCAGAGTAGAAGCCATCCAGACCTTGTCTCTCCCTAGATCCAAGAAATAAGTTCAGTCTTTCTTAAGGAAAATCAATTTTTTGAGAAGGTTCATTTCAAATTTTGTTGAATTCGTAAAGTATATTACAGCCATGATGAGGAAAGGAAATGAAGTCAAATGGACTATTGAGTCTTGAAATTATTTTGATCAAATCAAAAAGGCTTTGACTGAAGCACCTGTGCTCATCATCCCTGACTACTCCAAGGATTTTCTGATATATATTTTTTTTCTTCATTTGACACAGTGGTTGTTGTTTTATTGCAGAAAAATGCAAAAGGGTTAGAGAAACCTATTTCCTTTTACAGAAGGGCATTGAGGGATGCCAAAATAAAATATGACATCATGGAAAAGCAGGATTATTCTTTGGTCAAATCCCTCAAGGATTTCAGAGTATATGTGTTTCATTCAAAAGTTGTCACATATGTCCCTTCAGTCTTGGTGAAAGAGATACGTATTTAGTGTTATAGGATAAATCCGTAAGTGCGGACACAAACCGATCTCCCTAGATCCACCTGGATCTAGAACAAATCACGACAGAATAATACTCTTTCCCTAGATTACAACTATTGAATGAACTAGGAGGCAGGAATCATGAACATACCTTATGATCGCTTCCTTGGGTCTTTGTTGTTCCATCTTCGCTCCAATGCTCTTGCGTCATTCAGACCACAACAATACAAACCAATCGAAGTGAAGACAATTCAATATATTCAATAGCTAATCTATGTATATGATCAAGGAGTTATACAATAAAGTGACATTAGCTTTATGGGAAAGGGACATATTACTGTATTATATTGATTGAAAACGAAGATTACAACCTGAGCCTTGATGTTGCAAACCTCCTTTCGATGGCTCCTAGCTCTGACACACACACTTGCTCACTTGCATGAAGAATATTAGCCACTTTTGATAACCTTGCTGGAGTTCCTTAGCTGTTGTAGCATCAATCCTTCACATAATCTTCCACTAATTCTCCAATAAATCTCTTGCTAGTTTGTTTCTAACCTTTTCCATGAGCATTCCCCTCAATATATAGGAGAGAATAGATTAGTTACTTGGATAGGAATGATCCCAAGATATCAAGAAAGCCAGTACTTATATAACCATTCGAATGCCAACTCATCCTTCTAGAAGATTCCCTTCCAGAAGGTTCGATAATTTATCTTTTTCCTTCCTTTAGAAGTGGTTCGCACCCTAGCAGTTAGGTACAGTGTGAACTTCTCGCACCCTAGCTTAATGCAGCCTGCGAGAATCATGCATTCTCGCAGGCATATATATAGGTAGCCTACGAACCTCCCTTAAAAATATGATTTCTGGAAAGAGACAAAGGTAACTTTTCTCAAGAAAATGTTCTAGTGAGGAGCCTGATTTCTCCATCATCATTACATCATCATGACGACCAAAATTATGGATAACAGAATGCCCCCCAAAGTCTGAGATTGGAACTAGTGACAGTCGATAGACTTTGTAAGTTGCATGTGTGTGTCAAGAACCAAGAGCACATCTAATCGGAAACCTGCAAACATCCAAGCATCGACAGAATATCATATATACCAATTCTGAGGTAGGCATTCCCATACTCAAATCATAGACTTATGGCATCATAAACAAAGGTCATGGCCACCAATCATACACTGTGGATCCATGCCGTCAAAATATAACATAGCCACTTGAATACACTATGGATCTATGTGACAAATTTTTAGATCAAGATGACATAGCCACGAATCATACACAGTGGATCTATGTGTCACAAATTATACATACTCCATCGCAACCTGGATCACTAAGACAATATCCATGGTCTTCAATATCATCACTCAAAGTACAAATCTAATCATGTGATTACATGTGTTGAAGTCGAACATGGTAGAAACCACTTGATTACCGATCATTGATATAACCGTTAACAAGTACGAGGGAAATCACCATTAATGTCAATGATTCCCAAGGTACTATAGTACAATCCATCGACTGTGAATAAATGATCTGATGTCGAACACCTGATGAAATCTTTTGATCAGGAGTCAATGATGTAAACCCACTGTCGAAAGCGAGGAAACTTTCCATTGAGGCATGCAAGCTCCAAGGTACTGAATAATTTCTAAGTCTTGATTCTGGATAATGAGCTAAAGTTGACAGAACAAAACTTGTCACAGGATGGCCTTGATGTATCCCCCATCAATGACACGAAATGAGTAACGGAGTTTGAAGGTGAAACAGAGCACTTTTTGCAAATTGGACCGAACATAGGGAAGGCCGACATGGAGAGAATGGATAACTGCAAATGGCCGACTCAATATAGGTTTCAAATGGACTTCTCTTGAACATATGAACAACACGACCAATGATTTGGCAGCATTGACTCAAAGATGACACATGGAATGACCTTGTAATTAATCGAAAGAGAGACAGATGGATTTCCCAAACCAACTTCAATGATGAATAGGGGGTGTCATGTTCAAGAGCGACGCTTACTGCCAATCAATACAAAGATGAAACATATCCCTTTCCAAAATTTTCCCCCACCATTTTTGGCAAGTACCTCTTTATTTTTACGCAAGCTTGAAGAGGATCACATGTGCTTGTTGATATAAGCTCATCCTTCGGACAAGTCCCTCGGAGTATTTTTAACAAACCCTAAGAAGGAGTGGTTCAGTCCCATCACGGGTCTACCAATGTTTGTTTAATGAGTCCAGAGATAGTAACCTCGAAGGTTTTTCAAGATTATAGAGTTTGGAAAAACACTTAAAAGAGAACTCTCTCAGTTCCTTTTTCGTACAGTAGTCCAATGAGACCGAAAAAGGGTTAAACTATCGCTTGAAAGATGCATACTTCAAATACTTTATCGAGCTTGAAAATAGCAAGTCGCTCGGCAATCTTTTCATGTTTAGAGAGTCTAAAAAGAGCTTAAAGAAAACTCCAGGGGGGTTCCTTTTTCGTATAACCTCTAAGAGCTCGAAAAAGTGATAAAACAATGCTCGATCATGTTCTTATGTTTTTCATGAGCGCAAGAACGGACAAAAAGGCGCTCAAGGTTTTATGTAAAAACCACAAAAAACAATCAAAACCATACCACAACGAAGAAAAATCTATCCATAATCATCCATGTTTCACACCTGCAAGTCATTACACTCATTTTCATATTAGTTATTAGGTTTAAATAATAAATAAATATAAAAAACCCAAAATTGACATAGTAAAAAGTAATTAAAATGAGTAAATAACTAGATTTACCATATCATTTCACATTTTTACCATTGAGTTCCAAAAAACCCTCATTTTACCCTATGAATTCGGCGATGATTTTCGGGAGCTACGGGAGATCATTTGACGAGCCGTCAACAACATTTTGGTAAGTTCTTCATTCTTGATCTTTTCATGGTTTAAAATTTTGATTTTAGTGGTTAAAAGTTCTGTTTTAAATCATTTTTTGGACCATATATGCATGGAGGCATTCTCGCAGGTGGCCCATACGGGACCTGCGAGAATGACTCATTCTCGCAGGTGGGCCTTAGGCCACCTGCGAGGAGTTCGCACTGTGCATAACAAGTCACCTGCAAGCAGCGTAGAACTCAAAAAAAATTTCAAAGTTTAGCCAATGAAAAAGATTTATACCTTGAATAAAATCATTAATATTCTTTATATGTTTCTTATGCAGGTAAATAGCCACAAACATGGTGCTTGAGTGGCGAGAACGAAAACATGAGGAGGATAACACAAATGTTGAAAATCATCCTCCCACCATAGCTGCACTAAGAGATTGTGGTCTCTTAAAATACTTTTGTATTCCGGGCATGAGAGCCCAAGTCCGATTACTAGAATATCTAGTCCGTATGTGGGATCTGAACCAGCAAGTTTTCAATGTAGGAGCTCATACATTAGCTATTGACATTGAGGACATATATTTCTTGAACGGATTATCCAGGTGTGGGTCCTATGTCAGTCTGACCGACGAGCGAATATTGCAATCAATACTGCGTACCAGAGGCCGAAAGAAAGAAAGGGAAAGTGGAAATTTGGGGAGTAACTGACTTGACTCTCCGCACTATTCTCTTTACGATTGCTCAAATGGCTGGAAGTTCCACTCTCCATATGGAATTGCAGAGCTACTTCCAGTATGCCATCGAGTGTACTGAGCCCCGAGTTTTTAACTGGGCTGATGCAGTATTACACAGTATTAAAAGGCAACTAACCAAGTGCAGGCGAGGAGAACTGAAACAATTTGGTTATGGATCTTTGTTAGTGTCCTTCTTCCTCGAGAGGGTCCCCATATTCTGACTTTAGGTTGAGTGGAACTTTCCGGGTCCTAGGGATCTGAGGATGTTATGATGGTGTCGGCTCATGGCCCGGCATGTGGCAGGACCCATCGTCAAATATGACGATATTTTCTTTGACTGGTTGCAAAACCAGATGCTAATGGTCAATGACTACACCTATGCTGGGTTGGATTTCCGAGGAGATCTAGATCTAGCACTACTCGAGGACGCTCAGTGGGGAGACCTCGGTAAGAAGTACATAAATTTTGTCTTTTTAAATGTTTTTGAATTTTTAAATCATATTCAAATGTTTTTGTATTTTATATATTTATCCAAAGACTAACACAAAAATTTTGTTGATAACACAGACGTTGGAGCGTATAGACCTCCTAGCACCTCTCCTATTCAATGGAGAGGAGAAGTAGTAGTAGTAGTACCACAGTATGTTGAAGATTACCAAGTAGTGGAACAAAATTTAGAGGGCCTAACAACAGACATTCCAGATATGACTCTGGAAGAGATTCCACAACATGATCAGTGTCATATTATAGGGGTATCAGTAGCTATGGGTCGACTGCTCCGCAGAGTTGCTAGGGCAGTTGTGTGTTACCGTGAACGTCATCCTTGACGTCACTATGTAGAAGCTATAAGCTTCATTTTTTGATACTTTGGTCTTCGGACAAACATTTTGTAAAAACAAACTCTTTTTGATTGTTATATATATATATATATATATATACAGATGGCTTCTACCGGTTTACTTTACATTGTGTGAATTTTAATGTGTTTGATTTATGAATGGTTCAGATGTCTGTCCAATACATAATTAGCTAAAGCATCTGTTAATGTATTAAGACGTCTAGGAATATGTTGATATTCAATGCGATCAAAATACCGTTCCAAGAGGCGAATCCACAAATACACCCTTAACAAAGTAGGACTTCAAATAGAGTAGACATTACTTAACTGTAGTACTACAAGCTGCTAGTCAAGTCGCACAACCAAATGACGAATTCTGAGAGAGATAGCATCAACCAATAATTCAATGACTGTGCTATACTCTGCGATGTTGTTGGTTGCTCGGCCAAGACATACACCTCGTAAAGATACAAGTTCGTTTGTTGGGGCATAGATAGCCCATGCAGCGGAAGCTAGGTTCCGAGTACTACAGCTAGCACCATCAACGAAGCCAATATAGGGTAGCGAAGACTTCGACATCTGGAAATCAAACACAACGTCACGTAAGGGAAAAGACCAGATAACGTCAAAAGCAAACTAAAATAACACACACAAAGTATGATACATAAAATACAGTTACTTGTGCACAAATGACTTATGCATAGTACTTCTTCAAGTACAACCCATTCTTGGGTTCACTCAAAGGTATACCATCATAATCAACCAGCTCATATGCTCCTTTTTCCAATACTCGGCGAACAATGTAAGGACCACACCACATTGGTTCAAATTCCCCAGCTCCTAAAACATCCCTATCCTGTTCATAAAGAAGAACAAGATCACCTTCAGAGAAAATGCAAGGCTTCACATGCTTGTCATACTGTGCCTTGACACGTTTCTTTTAGGCTTCTATTACTAGAGTGGCATCACGCCGGGTCTCGTCTAATCACATCAGATACAATAGACGTTCTTCTTCAGCAAAAGTATTGGGTAAGATTTTGACAGCTAGCTTCAAAGAAGGTATCTCACATTCTATTGGAAGAATGACTTCCATGTTGTAGACTAATCGAAAGGGCCTAAACCCTATAGAAGATTTAACAGATGTCCGATATGCCCACAATGTTGAAAACAACATTATGTGCTAGTTGTTTCTATGGATTCCTATCATCCATCGAAGCATAGTTATAAGAACTTTGTTGATTGCTTCGACCTGCCCATTAGCCTGCGAATAATAAGGTGTCGAGTTATCATGACGAAGACCCAACTTTTCCGTAAGCTCAAACATCATAAAATTTCTAAAATGACTATCATGATCGATAACGATAGCCTGAGGAACACTGAAACAAGCTATGACATGGTTGAAAAGAAATAACATTGCAGTCTTTCCAGTATTATCGAATGTTGGCATCGCCTCGGCCCATTTTGTGAAATAATCAACAGCTACAATGATGTAACCATGCCCCTCGGCTGAGTGAGGGTGACATGTCATGAAATCAATGCCCCATTTTGCAAAAGGACCAACTGAGACCACAGGATGAAGGGGAGCAAGATGTGACCGAATTTTCTGATTGTAGGTCTAGGAGGCATGGCACTTCTGAATAGAAATAATGCAGTCATTGAACAAGGAAGGCCAAAAATATCATGCGCGCAAAATCTTATGGGCAGTAGCATACCCAGACATATGACCACCACATGCTCCAGAATGTCAGTAATTCAGAGCTTTCTCGGCTTCATCAAAAGTCAAACAACGTCAAAAAATAGAGTCAATTCCTCGACAGTAAAGAGTATCTCCAAGGATAATGTATTAACGAGCTTGATAACGAACACGACGTTGTTCAGTACTAGACAAAGTAGGCTGGAAAGTTTGGGTCTGAAGATATATAATGATATCTCCATACCAAATATCGTCAGTGTTGATAAGGAAAAGCAATTCATCAGGTAATGAATCTACTGCTACATTTTCCGTGGCGGAGTGGGGAAAATCACATATTAACTCAGCAAAAACTAAGGATTTCTTAGACGTGGCACGATCGAATTGCAAGTCGAACTCCTGGAGTATGACAATCCATTTGGAGTACTCGCCCCCTAGCAATTGATGTGTCAAAATATGTTGCATACGGTTACAATGTGAAATCACTATAGTTTTCCTGGAGAGAATATAATGTCGAAAGTGTTGAACATCTTGAACGGCAGCCAAAGCCAGTTTTTCTACATGTTGATACTTGATTTCAGTGGATGTGAGACTTCGACTCAAGTAATAAACAACATGTTCATCGTGTGCATCATCCTCCTAAACGAGAACCATGCTGATGGTATACTCTGAGGCAGCTAGATAAAGAATGTAATCACGACTATAATCAGGAGGGAAGAGAAGGGGAGCTTTTGTGAGGGACAACTTCAAGGCCTCAAACGCATTGTTGGCAACAGTATCCCAGACAAACTTTGAACCTTTCTTTAGTAGCTGTGTGAAACCACGAGTAATCTCGGCGTAATTAGGAATGAAACGAAGAAGAAAGTTTGCTTTCCCCTGCAAACTTTGTAACTGATGCAGTGTGGAAGGAGGAGGGTGATTAAGAATCGCCTCAACCTTAAGACGATCAACCTGGATCCCTTGATGTGAAACAATGAAACCTAGAAGACGGCCAGATTCTACGCAAAAAATGCATTTATGAGGATTTAAACGAATGTGATAGAACTGACAACAAACAAAAATGGCTCAGAGATGAGTGGGGTGATCGACTCGGCATAAAGAATGAGCTAGCAAATCATCCAAATAAGGTTGAATGATATGCTTTATATCATGAAACGCATAAGACATAGCATGTTGAAACGTCGCACCCACATTCTTAAGACCGAAGGGAAGTTTTCTGTAGGCAAAAGTACCCCAAGGATAAATAAAATAAGTTTTATGTTGGTCCTCAAGAGTGATGTTAATATGATTATAGTCGAAGAATCCATCCATGAGAGAAAAGATTTCACTGCTGGCACAGTCATCAACAATCTGTTCGACAAAAGGGGTTGGAAAATTGTCTTTCAGACAGGCTTTGTTGATATCCCTATAATCAACACAAACACGTATACTACCACCTTTCTTATCAATCAGTACAGGGTTGGTAACCCACTCTATCAGAGCCATGGGATAAATAAAGCCATCTTTGAGAAGTTTTTCAACCTCCAGCTTGATAGCCGCTGCTTTACGTGGATGCACCGGACGAAGGTGCTGCCGGACTGGTTTAGCTCTGGGGTATGTCTTTATCTCATGCACAACAATAGCAGGGTCAATACCGGGCATTTCTTCATAACTCCAAGCGAAGATGTCATGAAATTATTTAAACAGAGATGTATAAGTGACGATTTCATCCGAAGAACACGAAGCCCCATTGTGAACATTTTCAACTATCCAAGGTTTAACTGATATGTCAATCAGAATCATGGGAGAAATATTACTGAGGTTCCCTTCGGCAAACACATCATGTGTAGATCCAGGAACAGCCGATATGACAACAACGGTCGACGGAGTCGAAATCCGTTGGTAGTTCTCGAGAGTGTGTTGTTCCAGAAAGAGTATGAAACGATGATGCCCATCATCCCAAGGGGTGTCCTCCATGACAGACATGATCATCTCGTCAATGGGAAATATGACACGGAAAGGATTGGGAGACAACTCATTAAGAGAGGGTGTGGAAAGGGTTGTCGATTGAATGGCTTGATAAGCAGACTCAACCGGACTTAACGGCATGATGTCACCGAAACGAGTATGATCTCCTGGATCAGGGACAATCCAAGGGTCAGAAGACACAGGAAGCTCATGTGGTATAGTGGAGATCATATTAATGGAAGAAACTGACAGGCATGGAATATCGGGTGGTGGTGGTATGGGGAAAGTAGCCATTAACGAAGAGTCTTTTAAAAGACTAACACCAACATTCTCATAACCCGGTGGGGTTTTAGCTATAAATGGCACGTTTCCAGTGCGAGTATCGGAATTAAAGAAGGCAAGTTAATCAACCATAACAACTTTTCCAAGGTGAGGAAATTGTATGACATGGAAAAGTGTTGACACAACAGCGTGCATAGAATCTATCCAGCTACGACTAATAAGAAGATTATAATCTAGGGGAGCATCGAAAACTTCCACTTCAACTTGGATTGTCTTACCTTCAAGTAAAACGGGCAACGAGGGAAGAACACTGTACGGATTAAAACCAGAGCCATCGAAGGATTTCAAAGTATTTTGTGATTCATTTAAAGGAGGAGAGCCAATGGATTTCCAACAAGCAAAAGACATTACACGCGTAGAAGCACCCTCATCAATAACAGTTCGACAAATGTTCTTGTCGGCGACAACAACTTGTATCTAAAACGCAAGTTGTTGGGGTAACCTTGGAATATGATCTTCCAAGTCAAAGACTATCAAATTCATATCTGTTGGATCAATTCCAGCTATAGCTTTCAACAGAGCCCTTCGTTGTGCAGGACAAGACTAAACAACTTCAAGGGAAGACGTCGCTGAAGGTGCTTGGGCCAGATCTTCGACAATGCTATAGTTCTGGGCCGCACGAGCATGAGGATTGAAGGCCAATTTCTTAACGACACCTTTCGGGGTTGGTCGTAGAACTGTATCAAGGCTCAGTCTTTCGAGATGAAGAGGACCGTTCGTAGGTGGATTTGGTGGAAAGGGTTGTACCAAAGAGGGAGGTAAATCATCAACCTTCTCCTTAGATGGAGTATAGTCTTTGGCTCTAGTGGTAAGTGCAACGTTATCTTTCGTAGAATCACCGGTACACATCAAAACATATGATGTCGTAGAAGTAGATGGTTGGTCATGGATGACCAACAAAGCCTGTTGTTGAGACGGGAAGGGTTGAGACAAAACTGCCGGCGTAGAGGGTTTCGGCGTTCCTTGAAGGAACTTAGTTACCTCAGCACATCTCGAACAATCCTTCGTGTAGTGATCGTCACCACAGATAAGGTAAGGGTAGCGTGGTTTGTGCTTATCCTGATCTTCAACAAGGGTATTTTTAGGTTTCTCTGTCTGATTATTGTTTTTTCTCTTCTTATTCTTGCCTCTCCCTTTCTTTGATTTATTTTTACCGATGGGAGTAGATTGAGCAACGTTTACTTCAGAAGTTTTACTGGCAGGAGGAACAGGAGACGGAGCATTTTGAACATTAGAAGATGTAGATTTAGGGGTTGTACTTGAAACAGAATGTGAGTGGGTATGAGTAGTACCAATCACACCATCAGTTGCATGCGAGGCAGTTGGATTAGTTGAAGTGTTGGAAGTACCAGAACGAGGTAATTCAGGTAGCAAGTTGTAAAGTGTTCTCGTTTGCGAATAAACGAGATCAAGATATTGAGCACGGTTGATAGCCTGCTCCTCTGTAACAACACCACCCATAGAAATATCTTTACCAATTTCGTTCACGAAAGATTTCGTAAACCATTCGGCCAGTAACTGATCAGGGAGTTCAAGTTTAATGAGACGTCGCCTCCTCCGCCACTCATGAATATGATCCAAGATATTAGTGCCTTTAGTTTGTTTGAAGGAAGTTAAAATCTTAGTCACAGTATCATAACGGATCGGTAACTGGTAATGTGTAAGAAAAGCCATAGCTAGGGTGTTGAAATCAGAAAAGAAACCTCGTGGAAATTCAATATACCACTTCACAGTAGCACCAGTAAGGGTGCGTTGAAAAAGACGGAGATGAATGGAGTCATCCATTAATGATTTGGACGAACACCATAAATGAAATGTCATAACATGATTATTTGGGTCCTCCCCCACCTTGCCATCGAACTTCGGAATATCCAATGGAAGCTTGGCAGGAATAGTCGGCCATTGGGGAGAGTGACGAATAGGATCATTTAGAATCCTAGACAAATCTGGCAAATCCAAAGTAGCAAGAAAAGGCAACTGCCGATTCACTTGTGGGTACTGGCGACTTTGGGGTGGAAGCCCTGTCGGCAAACCAGTAGGACCGTATGCAGTCCGCCCATAAAGGGAAGACCTTGGCTAATTCGATGGTGGCTGGATAGGATAGTAACCCCAAGGATTGTGACCTTGAGTTTGAGTAGGGACCTGAGGTTGAGTAGTCTGACCCGAACCCAAAATAGGATTAGTTATACCTAGATAAGGTTGGCCGATAGTAGGGGCAGGTTGTTGCCCCCCAGTATTTTGAGGAAAATTTTGTAGAAGGTGATTCCAATACTGGGCCAATTCAGGAGGTATGTTTTGTCCAAGAGGTGAGGTTGATCCCCCTATGGTAGGTATAGTTCCACCTGGAATTTGTGTGCCAACCGGAGGTTGCGTAGTAACTGGGTTGTGTCCGGGAAAAGGAAAAGGAACCGTACCACCCTGTCCACCAACAGGAATCTACAAGTTTGGGGAAACTGTCGGTATAGTGCCACTAGGATTAGGATTACCAGAAGGAAACTAAGGGAGCATTGGGATAAATCTGGGAATAGGATGCCCAGGAAAAGGAGGACCACCTGGAGAATCGGCTAGGGTTTGCGGAGGTGTTGGATTGGAAGCATTCAACAAAGCATTCAATGCATGGTAACCAAGGGGTAAATTCAGGTGGACCTCAGGCATTCGCTGGGTATTGATAGAAGCAAGAGTAGTTGCAGTAATTTCAGTTTGGACACTCGTAGTATTAGCGAGATGGGCCATCTCGGGAGGGAGAACAAAGTGATAATTGGTAGTCTCTGGTGCAGTTTCTATCTCAGAAATTACCGGAGGGTTGATTTTGTAGAGTGTAGGTGACTCAGTACCAAAAAGGACTTGTCGAAAATCACCTAACCAAAAAGGATCTTGGCCTACTGCACCATGGGAAGGCCCAACGGTTGATTCAGAAGATGTAACAACGGCTTATTCAGAATAATTTAATTGCACAAAAGGTCGTTCACCATGACGAATACGATAGTCTTCTCTAGTATTGGTAATTCGAAAAGGCTCTAGAGAGTTAGTAGATTCTACTTGTGGTGTGGTGACAACTGGGACGTCACTTGTATCCATGTGTGGTGGAGTAACAACTGGGACTTCACTCTAGTGAGGAGAGCCCTCAGGTGTACTAGTCGGCAAGGGTTGAGAATTGTCCGGATGTTCTAGAGATAAATCTTGCATCCTACGTGAACGTCGCGGTGGAGAAATTGTAAATGAGTAACAAGCTCCGTGAAAAAAATCCTATGGTCAACTTTGGGAAACAAACAGCATGCGCTAGTAAAAAAAATCTAGGAAGCAATCACCAAGCAAACAATACCTTCTAATTTCGAAGCCACTAGTTGGTGATGAAATCCAACGTTGTAACAACGAGACGAGAAGGGGCAGGGCTAAGGTGGAAAAGTTACGTTGACGACCTGCTTAACGGACTTACACCCTGGTGCAAGCTCCCACACATAATCATGGGTATACCCTCCAAGGAGCCTGAGTGAGTTTGATCAACATCAATTCCAGGTACCGTGAAGACTTTCCCCTCCACAGTCACCTTGGGTAAGAACCTAGAGAGATAGGCCACTAAGGTCACCACAAACATTAGTAAAGCCTGGGGGAACAATCGTCAGTCTGATCCACACGCAAGGGCATGGTATCTAGCCCAAAATCAACTCAAAAGGCTTCCACTCATCATTGTGGGTATACCTCGAATTGATCCCCGTAATACGTGCAATCTCTACACTGATGCCAACAAAGCAGGGTGAGTAACTCTGCCAACACCAATGCGACCTAGTGCTTGACCCTTGTGTTAGAAGGGCTTCCCAGGCCAATATGTTGCAAATGGAATTTAACACTCCCTAACTCAAGATGCTATTGTGTGTTTTGAGCTTTTGGAGAGTGTGTCTCTCTTCCTACTCCAAAGCACTAGCCTAGCTAAGTGTTGGTGTAAAATATCCCTAGAAAAGAGTTACTAAATAAATTTTAAAATTATGCAATGTTTTTAAAAGCTGTTGTTTACTCAAAGGTAACGGAAGTGAAACTCATGTTGTATGACTCTGACCCAAATAATGCAAGGATGATAATGAAATATAACACTTTTCATTCCATGAATCCTATTTATGGGAGAGAGAGAAAATTTTCCAAATCAATCCTGTACTACAAAGCAATGCACAATTACCTTTCAAATTTCAATGCAAACAATCATTTATTAAAGGACAATCTCTATGTGTCTCCTTCAAATACTTCAACAAACTCTAAAATTTGATTTTGCAATGTTTTCTAAGGGACAAAAAAAAAAGTTTTTGAAAGAAAAGATTATTGTTCACTTTCCAAAAAAAATTCTCACTATATCAATGAGGAAGCATAAAATCAAATCATAAAGAATCAAGCAATAACAACCCAATCAACTCTTTCAATGAAAGAAAAAAACAAAGAGCAAACCAATGAGTCTTTTCAATGCAAAGAAAATTTTCTTTCAAACCAACAAGCAAATGAGAAACACCAAGCACTTAACTCTCTGCCAATCACTGGTTCTCAGTCAATCAGACACACTCAGCTCTAGAAGTCAGAGAGAATGAATTTGCCAACAAGAGCCAAGAAACGAAAGTCAAGCTACAAAGGACAAGAAAACCTTGAAACCCTAAAACTGTTCGAGTATGCAAACTAAATCCAGAGCAATATCAATCAATGATCCAATAAGCCCATTAGAGGTGAATCAACTGATCTGAGTAGTCAAAACTCAATTTCAAAAATTTCAAAAATCTTGCTCGCAGGCAAGCAGTGTGACACAGTGTGAGAAGTTATGATTCTCGCAGGAAACCTTATAGCAAGGTGCGAGGTGTTCGTATTGAACCCTATGTGCAGGGTGTGAACCTAACCAGTTCTCGCAGGCTGCAATGGAACGCAGTGTTAGAATCACTGAACATGACAAAAAATTTGAAAATTCAAGCAAAATTGACCAAGGCTTCTGGACCTAGTAAGTCTATCAGGATATCCTGAAGACTCAGAGACTGATAGGACAGGAGGAAAATGAAACTAGAGAAAATGGCCACAGAAAAACTCAAAAGGCCACAAAGAAAATGGGAATGTTCCCCTGTGGAGTCACCATTTTTGTTATAGGATAAATCCGTAAGTGCGGACACAAACTGATCTCCCTAGATCCACCTGGATCTAGAACAAATCACGACAGAATAATACTCTTTCCCTAGATTACAACTATTGAATGAACTAGGAGGCCTGAATCATGAACATACCTTATGATCGCTTCCTTGGGTCTTTGTTGTTCCAGCTTCGCTCCAATGCTCTTGTGTCATTCAGACCACAACAATACAAACCAATCGAAGTGAAGACAACTCAATATATTCAATAGCTAATCTATGTATATGATCAAGGAGTTATATAATAAAGTGACATTAGCTTTATGGGAAAGGGACATATTACTGTATTATATTGATTGAAAACGAAGATTAAAACCTGAGCCTTGATGTTGCAAACCTCCTTTCGATGGATCCTAGCTCTGACACACACACTTGCTCACTTTCATGAAGAAGATCAGCCACTTTTGATAACCTTGTTGGAGTTCCTTAGCTGTTGTAGCATCAGTCCTTCACACAATCTTCCACTAATTCTCCAATAAATCTCTTGCTAGTTTGTTTCTAACCTTTTCCATGAGCATTCCCCTCAATATATATGAGAGAATAGATTAGTTACTTGGATAGTAATGATCCCAAGATATCAGGAAAGCCAGTACTTAGATAACCATTCGAATGCCAACTCATCCTTCTAGAAGATTCCCTTCCAGAAGGTTCGAGAATTTATCTTTTTCCTTCCTTTAGAAGTGGTTCGCACCCTAGCAGTTAGGTACAGTGCGAACTTCTCGCACCCTAGATTAATGCAGCCTGTGAGAATCATGCATTCTCACAGGCAAATATATAGGTATCCTATGAACCTCCCTTAAAAATATGATTTCTGGAAAGAGACAAAGGTAACTTTTCTCAGGAAAATGTTCTAGTGAAGAGCTTGATTTCTCCATCATCATTACATCATCATGACGACCAAAATTATGGATAACATTCAACCTAATATAGACGGGAGGAGGAGTAAATGGATTGTCAAAATTCTGGAATTTGATCTTGAAATAAAGCCCACTAAATTGGTTAAAGGCCAAGATTTAGATAGGTTGTTGGATGAATCAAATTGCAAAGCTTTGGGGGTTAATTTCATAAACATTAGCTCAAAAATCAACAAGTTGAGTTGTCTGATAAAGGTTCTCAGGTCAGCCCCCAATAGCCAGAATGCACTTGGTACAAGGACATCATATATTTTCTGCAGAAGTTGTAGCCTCCTGATGGTTTGGAAAAGAACAAGGTAAGAGATTTGAAGCTCAAAGCAATCAAATATTGTCTTATTGACCAAGTTTTGTATTGGAAGGATCCTTTAGGAGTGTTTTTGATATGTCTAGATCCACAGGAGGCCCAAAGAGTTATGATTGATTTTCATGACAGCTTATGTGGGGGCCATCACTTCTGGAGAACCACAGCCTATAACTTCCTCAGAGCTGGGTATTTTTGGCCTAGCCTTTTTACTGATGTTTGTGCAAATATTAGAGCTTGTGTCAAGTGCCAAAAAAAAATTGGAAGGAAGCAGCTCAAATCTTTTCCATTGAAGCCTGTGGTAGCTTCAAGACCTTTTCAACAGTGGGGCCTAGACTTCATTGGGTAAATTCATCCTACTTCAAGTGGTCAGCATAGGTGGATTTTGACTGCCACTGATTACTTCACCAAGTGGATAGAATCCATCCCTACAAGGAATTCCTCCCATAAGGTAATCATTGGTTTTCTTGAGGATATCATGTTAAGATTTGGTTGTCTAAACAAAATTATTACTGATAATGTTGCATATTTCAAGGTTGAACCATTGATCAAGTTTCTTGAACAATATGGGATTACATTGGTTCATTATACTCCTTACTATTCCCAAGGGAATGGATTGGCAGAATCCTCTAACAAGAGTCTTATAAAGATCATCAAGAGATTGTTAGAAGACAACAAGAAAGCATGGGATTCAACGCTGAAATTTTGTTTGTGGGACGATAGAGTGACAACAAAGAGATCACTTGGTGTCTCTCCTTTTCAGCTAGTATATGGGGTTGAGGCTATCTTTCCTACTCATCTTGCCTTGCCCATGGAAAAATTCTTCCAAGACTACCAAGGAGAACCTGATGATATGGTCAGAAGAATATAACAGCTGGTAGAAGTGCAGCATACTAGGGAGAAGCTATTGGACAAAGCACTGGACCATCGACAGAAGATCAAGCAAGCCTTTGACAAGAAGGTAAGAAAAGAATATTTCCAGCTGGGAGATCTAGTGCTCAAATGAGATGTACCCAAGAAAAACAAAGGCAAGCACGGTAAATTTGAGGCCTTGCGGATTGGTCCCTTCAAAATTTTTGAGGTATTTTCAAATAACACTTATAAATTGCAGAATTTGGAGGATTCCAAAGTTTTTTGTGGCCCTGTCAATGGGCACTTTCTGAAAAAGTATTTTTCTTAAGCCATGAGTGGCTTTCCATTTCATTGTAAATATCATTTTTATTTTTATTTTTGATTGAATAAGTGACCCCATAGCCCTAGGATAAGGCACTGAAACTGCTTGTTCTTAGCATTTCACAAGGAGCATGTCATCCCCTGTGGAGCCAATTTTATCAAATAAAGTTGTCTTTTATCCATTAGGTTTAAATTTTTTATCCTTTAGACTTTAGGTTTTCTTTATTTTTGTTTGTGTGATTTTCTTAGGTTAGATTGAACAAATAAAGACTTGTGGTTTTGGCTCATTTTTTGCCCACACATAGATTTTAAGCCTAGGTTCATTCTATGGTTTATGTTTTGACTCACCTCTTGAATTGACATCAAGAATAACCCATCCCATGATCTTTATGACTTGACACATCACTCCTTCCACTCATACCCTTTATCCTTGCCATGTTATCCCTATGTCCATTAAAGGGGGAGTCAAATCAAATTTTTGAAAAAGGCACTACCAACTCACTAGGAGTTTCCGTAGCACACCTTTGTCCTTTGATCTTTTCCATAATTTGTCATAATCCGTTGAGGTCATGATCTACCTTGTTTTTAGCGCCATTGTCCGTTAAAGGAGAATATGAGGATCGGGTCATTTAATGAGTTTTCTAATGGTTTGAGCATTTGAATTTTCTCTCAAGCTCGGCATTGCTAAAATCACTAGTTCAGACCAGTTCCAGACTACGCTATGGGATCAACTGCCAAAGCTAAATTGGAGGTTGAGGGGGATGTGGCAATTTCCTAACTGGCTGAAGATCCTCCATTTTCAATCACATCTCCAGGTATTCTGTGAGCTCTCTCCATTGCATAGCAAAGTCTTGAGATATCTCCTACCTGAGCTTTTGGTAGCACTCGATGCTGCAGACTACTTCCTCCTTCATCCATTTGCATCTGTAGCCTCTCTCCCACTTTGCAGCCATTGTCACCTACATATCATCTATGTTAGAGGTCAATTCATTTTTCTTCTAAAAATTGAGTACCTGTTCAATCACTTGGTCCATGTGTGCACACTGCGCTACAAAAAGACATTGTTAAAATATGCTACATATCCCATGTTTCATGCACTGTGTTTTATTTGGATTGGTCAGTTCTACCTTTTGCATTCAAAAACCCCTGCATTAACCTCTTTATTCACTGTATCATCATTTATTCATCTTAATATATGTTGGAAATAAGGGGAATTGCAATCCCTACCTTTCCAAAACTTTGATGACCATGGTGTAGTGACACAAAGATGAGCAATGCATCCCTGCCTTTATTAACTTGGAGTCTATTGTAAATTTAAGGTGAGTTAAAGGAAAATCCTGAAAGAGAGAAACCATTAGCCACCGTCATTTCTCATTGATCTTTGCCTCTATTTGTTTCCTTACCCCTCACCACACCACAACCTTTGGTCCCCTATCATATACCCATGGAGACACCTCAAAAGAAGAAATCTCACAAGGGAGGAAGTGTGGTCAGGACTGAACCCTCTGACATGCACCTATTTGATGTTGAGACAATGGTCAGGGAGTTTTTCCAAAGGGTTGGTTGCCTCTCTTTTTTCCAAAACATGCAGAGGGGACACCCTGAAGTAGCAAGGAAATTTTCATTACATTTTGATGGCATTAAGACTAAGGTGGGAGACCTTGAGTTTGAGGTATCTGAAGCCTCTATTGCAGCAGCCACTAGGATTCCTAATACTGGTGAGAGGTGGTTTAAATCCATGATCCTAAATGATGCCTTCTCCAATGACTTCCTCAAATCATACTATCAGACAGATAATTTGTCCAAGGGAGTGCCTAGAAGCCACCTAGTTGAAGATTTTTATAAAATGTTGAAGATCATCCAGAGATACTTCACGTGTGAGGGAAGGTTTAACGTGTTATACCAATACCATAGAAGGATCTTGCTACATTTTACTGGTAAAGATGCAATGAATATCCCTTTCTACCTTTTGAGGAGCATGGGGAAGATGTCTGATAGAGTCCAAGCCAAGCCCAAGGCTATGGACACTAGTGTTTTTCACTCTGGATTGATCAAGATGTTGGTGATGGAAGAATTGAAGAGGAACATTCCTTGGGAACAATTCATTATCTCTTCCCACATGCAGATGGATATAGATTCTACTCCTTAGTCTAATATGTTGATTCCTTTGCCATCTACTAGTGTTGCTCTAGCAAGAACAAGCAGAAAGAGAAAGAGAAAATCCATTGCTAAAGACAAATAAGTCATCAAGGAAATTGAAGAAGAAGAGAGGGAGGTTCATCAAGCTCCATTTTTGTGGGTGGTCTCTTTTTTCAAGAGTAAAGTGATCAAGGAAGTATAATTTTTTCCACCTATATAGGCATCTACAAGCTCCTAACCCATCAGCTAAGTTTTTGTGCTTTTGAATGATTGGTCTCGTCACACAGAAAAAACACATACATTCTATAGCACCATGGCTCTGCTGAATCGTCTATATAGTATGTTCTGCATTTTTCTACCTAATATGCTACAAAATCTCCTAGCTAAACTCAGCAATGGCACTACCGAATTTGCAGGAACGGTTGATAGATGGCGCTACCAAATCCACATGGATGTTTTGATGAAGGGTGCTACCAATTCCATAGAGGCTATTTCAAGTATGGTGCTACTGAATCTGCAGAAGCCATTTCAAGAGGGGCTCTACGGAATCTGCATGCCTATTTTGGAGGAGGCACTATGAAATGTGTAGAGTGGTTTTACAAAGTGCGCTACATAATTGGCTACCCAATACACTACTCAATGGCACTACGAAATGGCACATGCAATCAAGGGATTCGAATTCATTACTCTTTTGTGTGGTTGATGATGTGGAGAGGAGCGAGGATCACAGGTGGTAGCATGGTGACAACATACAACCCCTGGAGGACACATGGCAATGAAAAGGAATGCGCCACAAGGGAGAAAATGTCATTTAATTCTTGTTGGAGTGGTTGCCAACATGATTCCTATTTCATAGAAGTTTGTTAAGAGCTATTAACACGAATGTTAGGATGATGACTCTTTTAGAGAATCCTAGGTAAGGAAAGACAACTCGCACCTCTAGTTGTTTCCTTTCCTTTTTGGTTATAAATACATATTCAAAATGATTAAGAGGGTTCAAATGGTTGAGTTGGGATCCCTTATTGTAATATTTTTGACTAAGTAGACTGGTTCTCTGGTTATGAACATGACTAAGTAGACTAGTTCTCTGGTTATGTACTCAAAGGAAAGTCTACTAAGACTATAAATGAGTTGGGAATTAATTTCTCAAGCGTCAATATCTCTATTATTTCATATTTATAAAGTTTGTTTTATTAAATGTTCAACCACAAATATCGAGAACAAGATCAAGATGAATATCAATTAGCTTTCATTAAGATTTGAGATTATTTTTTAAGAGAACTAATTCCTATCTTCTATATAAAGTTAGTTGAATTTGTATTCTGATTTTGGGGGAATTAAAACAATTATTCCATTCCATATTTACATGAGATAATTACTCTTTCATTAATGAGAGTTGTTAGAGATTAGAGGGGTTTTTTTTTATAAAAGGGAAGAATAAAACATGAGAAAAGGGGGGTTCTAGATATCTGTAACTATGGGGATAATTCTACAGGGATAGGACAGCTTGGCTACAATGTTGTAGTATGGTGATTTTCTTCCTATAGGATTTTAGAGGGCTATGTAAGGACATATATTTAAAACTAATAACAATTTTTCATTCTTATGTATTGTTACATGCCATGTAAGCTTGTTATTATTTCTTATGATTAATTCAATTCTAATTTAGATCTTTAATTTTATAAAGCTATCATTGTAGAAAGAATAGATTTAAATTAGAATTGATTGTAAATTCATGGAGACTTGATTATGTTAACGGATAACTATTTATGGGTTTAGCATAATTTAATTTTGCATTCTTTTACCTTGAGTTGAATGAACTATTTCTTTAACTTAAGATAAATCTTATATTGAATTCATTTTATTTATGATTGAGTTTAAGTATGTGTTTTGGATGGTTTAAATAATTGTTTATGTCATTACATTGCATATTTGCATTAATAACTTGCAAATCATATCAACTGTTTCTATGATTTGCAAGTGAATCTTAATCTTGCATTCAATATCAGTCCTCTCCTCTTTTACCATTTTTCTCTTGGTTTAGATAAGATTTGTATCTTGTCATAATCAAGATAGGTTAGATTAGATTCTTTCATTTTAGATTAAAACCGCATTTGCATTTAATTCATAAAGTCTCATTTCACACAAGAAAACCCAAGGGTGGCTTTGCTAAGCCCTTATTTCAACAAAGGATTGCCTTTTTCAAAGCAGTTGCAAGAAGGAAATTTCACCTTAGCAGATAGAAGAATTTGATTGTATATATTTTGTGCATGTAGATTAACTTAGCTTAGGTTGATATTAGGCTAGTCTTAGGACAAGGGGTAACTGGAAACCCATAGAACCAGTTAGAATCACCATTTCAATGGATAAGGGTCTAATTGGGACCTTGATCGGTTGATTTCCATATAATATTGAACATGGTCAGTTTTTTCCATCAACATTTTTAGCACTAGAAGGAGGGCCACCGACGAGTGTGCATAATTATTTGATTGTTGTTTGAGCTATTTGTTTTATCATTATTATTATTTTTAATGGCTCCTTCTGAAGTGCCCATTTGGAGTTGCATCTATGGTCAAGCATCTTGCAGTACTCCAATGAAGGTAGTTAACTACTTGTCAAAGGTAAAATTTAATGGTGAGTTTAATTCTTGTGCATTTAATCATGTTCATCAGTTTGTTTTGAATTTTAAAAGTTTTCATGTTGATGAAGATATTATGTGCAGGACATTTACTCTAACTTGCACGGGCCATGCCAAAGACTAGTGTATATCCTTGCTAGTTGCTTCTATTCATAGTTGGGAAAAGTTCACAATAATTTTCCTTCATTATTTTCAGGAATACGATTATGACAAGGTTTGTGATCAACTTGAAACACTTAATAGATTTGAAGGTGATTCATTTAATGATTTCCTTATTCGATTTAAATTAATCCATCTACAGTATAAATTTAAAGACTTACCTCCTCAAATTGAGTTATTAGGATAGTTTAAACATTTAGTTTCTCTTCCTTGTAGTTCTAACAATTGCGATGAATAAAAAAATCTAACATTTTTAGGTGTATTCTCTACTATTGAGGAACCAGTTGCTGATAAATTTGTAAATCAACAAGCAAATCAATAGCTAACGATGAAAATTTAAAGTTCTAACGAATTCCAGTCTAAGGTAAACATTTATGAATTTTCTCATTCTGAAATTGATGATCAATCACAAAATTTGGACAGCCAAACATATAATGAGGAATCTGAAATTTGTATTGAAGAAAATAAGCATGAATCCTCAAGCAAAGAAATTTTTAGGTACATATCTTTAAACAACCATTTTTCTCTTTGTCTTGATCTTTTTAATGAAAATAATTCAATTGCTAATCAGTGAACAATTTGTGTAAACAAATTATATCCTAGAAAACAAAGGGGTTTCCATACATCCAACAGATAATGAATTGCCAATTATAAATCAGGAAAAAAAAATTCCCAATAACCATATCTTTAATGAACCTGAAAATGGCTATGCTTTTGAATTTGATAATTCTTCTCGTTCAAGTATATCTTATGATATAGAATAGAGTGCTAATGAAAAATCTGAAGTCATTTATGATGATAACTTAAGTATTAAGAATGTTGAGACACTTCACCCTTTGGTGACAGTTATGTCAAGTTCTCACATTCTCAATCCTTCAAATCAATCTATATTTGAAGATGAGAAAAGTCATATTTCAGTGAATGTTCCAATGAATTCTCATTTTCAAATTTCTAACCATCCTTATGATTTCAATCTCCATAAGACCATCCCAGTTTATGATTCTTATGATGATCAAGTTCACATCCTTGTTCATAATCCTAAATCCTTTTCACTTCCATAAGAAGATGCTAGTAGTAGTTCCACATGCATTATCTCGACTGACACTTGTGTGAAAGAATTTTTTTCAAATGAATCCCAACTATCTTGTAATATATCATTTGAATATACCTCCTCTTTGAATCTTCTCCAATCCATATCAAATGCTCATGATTATTTTTATGACCCAATAGGTATATGGTTGGAAAATTGGTTGAAGGAGAGTTCTCTTGTAAATAAAGCTTTATGTTTTGTTTTGTTAGGTATTAATGTACATAATAGATTTMACTTTTCTTTTAAGTTAGTAATATTTTTATTTTTATTACTAATATTTGTCATGTATATATSTACARGTATCAAAGAGCTTGCATAGATGCAYTGGAAATTTGACTATACGTAGTCATATTTTCCTTATAAAGTTAGGGTAGGAGTAGATATAGTTTAGTTTAGTGCAGATTCAATAAATGATGATCTTAAGCATATATGAACTTAATCAAATCCACACCTTCTTCATACTTTTATTTTTATCATAAGAAGAGGTTACTTCTTTATGGTAAGTCTCATATGCCTATTTTCATTCTTGACTATTTTTCTTGGTGATTTTAGTTTCAGTCATCTTTTAATATTGTYTRATTTAATYTCTGTTTTGAAGGTCCTCAAGATTTRTTGCAAHCCTAGATTTGGAATTCACCCACCTTTCCCTCAYGGTTCACAGATCAATTGTGGTGATAATTACTRACAAATAAGTCACGTCATGGAAGTCTCTATGTTCATTTATTGTCTTGTTCTTTTCTTTGAAAGATTGAATTTTTAAAACAAGATATTTGTAAAGAAAAAGACACTTGATGTAACTTTACCTTTCAAACATGAATGCCCCCTATTTTTAGGTGTGACGTTTTCTTATAATTTTTTTGGCTTTGCAATTTTCTTTTCTTTCAAATTTGCACTTTCATTCCTTGTTTGGATTTAAAGTTTTTTGTTTTTGGTTTGTTTTGATTTTGATTGCATTTTATCATATGGGGAATCTTTCCCACTCAACATTGGTTGATCTACATGCGAAAAAATGTTCTCCATCCTCTTATAGGATTTCATTTATGTAAAGGTCATTCATACTAAGTTTTCTCTTTTCTTGTACATTAACCGTTATCCATGGGGAACATTATTTTATGTTTCAAGTATTATAAGCTTATCTTTAAAAAGGTAAAAATTGTCAACATTCTTTACTTTAAATCCCTCCCATCCCCTCCATAATTAAAAGCCTCTACTTTGGTAGATAAAGAGAAAGTAATGAGGTCAAAATTAATTGGTATTTCATCAAATCCTTCAAATAAAAAGCCTCTTGTACCACCCCACTCTCTTCACCTAATTGTTGAAAACAATTCTCCAAATATGTAAATCAAAAGGGTGGCTTAAGAGAGTTTGAAAGCAAATTTGTGTGGGAAGTGTGTGAAAACCCGCCATTTGAAAGCACATTTGTATCTTGTCATAATCAAGATAGGTTAGATTAGATTCTTTCATTTTAGATTAAAACCTCGTTTGCATTTAATCCATAAAGTATCCTTTCATAGGAGCAAACCCAACGGTGTCTTTGTTGAGCCCTTATTTCAACAAAGGATTGCCTTCTTCAAAGCAGCTGCAATAAGGCAATTCATTTCCTTTTTTCTGTTGATAACAACAAATAACAAAACACCTTAGCACATAGAAGACTTTGATTGTATATATTTTGTGCATATAGATTAACTTAGCTTAGGTTGATCTTAGGCCAGTCTTAGGACAAGGGGTAACTCAAGACTCATAGAACCAGTCGGAATTACCATTTCAATGGATAAGGGTCTAATTGGGACCCTAACCGGGTGATTTACCTATAATGTTGAACATGGTCAGTTTTTCTCATCAACAATATGTTAGTCAGTTCAAGGAGTTCCTTCAAGAACTCATGAAGATGGTTCCTTCTATGGCATCAGTCATGCCATGATCAATACCATTGGTTTGAGGACACGCCAAGTAACAGTGTTGGGGGTATGTTGGCACCCAAAGTTTTGGGGTAAATATTGTGCATGCACACAAGAACAATTGTGTGCACACTCCAATTTTGTGCACACAACAATAACTACATGATGGATGAAATAAGGTGCATGTGCTAGACAAAGTTCCACAATGCATCCAGGAATCAAGAAGATACCACATGCACATCGAATCAAGAAGAAGATCTTTGAGAATATTCCTGAATGATTACCTTAGGAAACATGAGAGATCATGGAGCAATTAAGGGATGAGCTGGAAAGTTAGTTAGGACTACCATGACTCCAAAGAGGTTACCTGGGATACATGCAGGTGGTAGAAGCATGCAAAATTGGTAGTCAACAAAGCGAGTAGAGTAAAGGTGAAAGTGACAAAGCGCCATAATAGAGAAGGGAAAAAAAGGAGTAGGAAAGATACATAAAGGAGTTCAATGAGTCTGAGATCTATAGTAAAAAAGAGAAATCAACCTATCATGTGTTTGCATGATTCATGTTGTGATTATGAGTAATAGTTGTGTATGTGGATGGAACAATTTTATGAGTCGGCAATAGAGTCAGCTTAGTATTATGTGAATATTATGATAGAGAGCACATGACATCTTGTAATGCATCAGTAATAGAATGTATGAGAGAGTAGGGTGTTATTCTTGATGAATTATGAGTCTCTTGTCTATGCATGCCACTGGTTTAATGAAAATAATATAAAGTTGTTGTTATTCCTATCATTTACTATGTTGATTATGAGTGTGATGTCCCCATCTTCCTGAATAGCCTAGACAGAGGTCACTAAGTAGTCTATACTTTCCTGTAGGCTATAGTCAGTTTACCATTAGGGAAAGAGGAGAAATAAGGAGGATATTGACCCAAACTTAGGAAAATCCACTTTATCCTAAGACAATGAAGAATTAGATGGAAAAGGGGGTCGAAAAGGATTAAAAAGAAAACCCAAATATGACTTGGGGTAAATCGCAACTCTGAGCCAGGGCTAAATCACAATTAGATCATCGGAGGTATTAAAGTTGAGATCTGACCTAATTGCTCATTATGCATATACAGATTTCAAATCAGAGTCCAAAGGAGGTCAGGCAACTTCATTGGATTGTTTGGTGGTGTTTTGGATGAAACCACTTACTGTGACAGGGTTCGGAGTTGAAAGACACTCCCTAGTCTGTTGAGGAGATCATCTAGATCTTCTATTGCACTTCAGAGTAAGCTCACAGAGCCATCCAGAGTTTGTGTATGTATCCAGCACATTGTTGAGTTGCAACGCTGAGGATTTGAGGGTTTTCATCACTGGAGTAGGTCACATCTGCCCAACCTCTCCGACATACTCAGACTCCTTCCAACAGAGATCAATAAGAGGCAGGGTTCTTCCATTAAGACCATTTCTGACCTATTTTGATGGAAAAAACCATCAAAGAGACCCCCTACAGCAGTAGTTCGGGTGCACTTAATAGCAGATCCATCCGGGTTTGTGTGGAGTCTGACATAGCAGTTCCAATCTTGCTCAAGCAGGACAATTTGTGCAGGCACTAGGGCGACCCCTCAGAGACAGATTTCACACCATTCTGACCACCAGAGCTCCCAGGGCGAGTTTTCTAGTGCAAGTAGCAGTTGCAGCATTTTTTTGTGTCTTTTGTAGTCCGGGAGGAGTCATCCATACGTCTTCCACATTTGGAGCATATCATCTGAATCAGGTTCCTTGCTTATTTATTTCATTTATTAGCATATATTGATGTGTGTATTCCAGTGCCGATCTGACCTGTAAAGATCCCCTGAAGAGTTGTTGTCATTTCCGCATTTCATTAATTTGTCATTACTTCAGTTAATAAAATAAGAGCTAAGGCTCCTATTGCCCGAGCATTGTGCATGCTTATATGGTTCCATATTATACATAAACATCAATAAGAAACCCTACATTGCAAACACACCACAATTACGGCAAAAAAGACAGTTGCAGAGACCCTAGAGATAACATCCATAGATAGATCCATACTCAGGGATATTTTAGTCGTATCAGAGCTTCCATCCTGCCAACCTGTGAAGAAGGCATCATAGCCTTATGATTAGAGGTTCAGGAGAGGAGAATCCAGAGGGTTGAGGTCACATAGGAAACGAATATGTACAACACCGTAGAGGTAATCACAAGAACACAAGAGACCGACACAAGAGGGTAGTGTCAGAGCCGGAGTCAGATCACCAGGACTAGATTCCCATCGGTTCTGAGATAGAGGCCGAGATAGAGGAGAAGATGGGAGATAGAGCAGAAAACCTACATGAACGGGGGAAGAACATTGAGATTCCCCAGGATAACACTTAGGCCATCCTGAATGACCTTGCCAGGGAGCAGAGGGAGATGATGCAGGCCATACCACAAATGGCCATTAGCACCCAATTGATACAGAGCAGCATGGGCACTACAGGTGCAACTGGCGGAGGAGGAGTCAATGGGTCTAGCAGAAAATCCGTAGGGTCGAGTGGATGACAGTCACCTACTCACACCTACATCACATCGGGGAGGATTCCCAGACCACTATACCCACAGTTCCAGGGTGATGTCCAGACAGTACAGACAGGACAAGGGCAGACAAGACCGCATGATCCATTTGCAGAGTATCGAAGGGACTACATGGCACTAGGGCCGGAGTTCCACGAGGATATAACACTAATAGACTATTGTACGATCAGGTATCGTAACAGACCCCGGGATGAGCAGAGGGGTAATACATGGGGGCAGAATATGGACTTCATTGGAAAGGTTGGAAAAATCACTATTCCTTCCTTCGATGGATCTACCAAATGCTCGGCACAGGCATGGGTCCATAAGCTTGACACTTATTTCAAGATTAACCAGATGACCGAGGCAGAGGTGATCAATTTCGCCACTCTCCATCTAGAGGGAGAATCTCACGAGTGGTGGTACCATGGTTTGGTCACACTAGGCCACAACCGTATCACTTCCTACCTAGAGTTTACCGAGAGGTTGATGGAAAGATTTGACAGGAGAGATCCTGAGCTCCAATTCAAAGACTTGACTCAGTTGAGACAGACAGGCTCTGCAGAGGCATTCATAGCAGAGTTCCAGTGGAAGGCAGTAGCAGTGACAGATATCTCCGAGCAGAGATTGGTGATGCTTTTCACAGAGGAGTTAACTGAGCCACTGAGAGGCTGGGTAAAAGTCTTTAAACCCCACACCCTTCAGAAGGCCATAATCCATACTAGAGACATGAGTGAGTCAGTACAGAAGTCAAAATTCTCTAAACCTTTTGTACCACAGAAAGACAGAGACAAAGACTAGAGACCACCACAGAAGGATTGGAGGGGTAGAAAGAGATTAGATGATGAGACTAGGAGAGAGATCATGAGGAAGAAGCTATTCTTCTCGTGCAGAGATCCTTGGGTCCCAGGGAACAGGTGCATGGGAAAGGGTTAGATCCACTACATTGAGGTGGAATCCAGTAGTGACGAGGAGGAGGAGGCAGAGGAACATAGTACAGGTATAGAGAGCAATTCAGGAGATGAGTCAGTACAGGAGCCAAAGCCACCCAGGAAGAAGCCTCGACATAAGGCAAAGGTTAAACCACCAGGGGGGGTAAAACCTTAGAG
This sequence comes from Picea engelmannii, assembly GCA_009831015.1. Taxonomy (NCBI): domain Eukaryota; kingdom Viridiplantae; phylum Streptophyta; class Pinopsida; order Pinales; family Pinaceae; genus Picea; species Picea engelmannii. The sequence continues at coordinate 673,027 of ML778260.1, forward strand.
AGAGGCCAAAGGGGGCACTATTTCTACCCTTTCAGGCATATCGAGGTTCAACACTATCAGGCTTAAGGGCCTCATACAGGGACAACGCATCAAAGCATTAGTAGACAGTGGGGAAACCCACAACTTCATAGATTCCTCGTTGGTGGCCCGCCGAGGGTTGCGCACAGAGGAGTTCGAGGGATTCATAGTAGCCATGGCAGATGGATACACTATGACATTCCTATACATAATTCCTCACCTAGAGGTTCGACTAGGTAACTATACCATGACAGACAAATTCTATGTGGTAGATCTCTCAGACACAAATGAAGTGTTAGGAGTACAGTGGCTCTATACACTTGGAGAGATAGGGTTTAACTACCAGACCTTGACTATGAGATTCAGAGACAGAGATGGGTCCAGAGGAGTTCTGAGGGGCATGTCGACAGGAGCACCGAGGGCAGTGTCAGCCAAGAGGATGGAGCAGATATTTCGTCATGGGGATGTAGCATATGCGGCAGAGTGTTTGATTACCACTAGGAGAGATGCGAGGGGGAGAGAGAAGTATCACCCATGGATCAAAGAAATGTTGGGGAAGTTTAAGCCAGTGTTTGGGCTGATTCCACCAGGAAGGCCCCTGGACAGGGGATTTGAGCACTCCATTGAGCTGGAGGCAGGGACTGCACCAGTGATCATGGAACCATATAGACACCTCAAGAAAGTTAAAGACGAGATAGAGAAGACCATCAAAGAGCTTCTCGAGATGGGGCATATCAGGCCGAGTTCGAGCCCTTTTGCTTCTTCAGTAGTGCTGGTACTGAAGAAAGATGGCACATGGAGGATGTGCACTAATTACAGGGTGCTTAATAAAAAGATGATTAAAAATAGGTACATGATTCCAAGGATTGATGAGCTCATGGATGAGTTGCATGGTGCGGTGTTCTTCACGAAGATTGATCTTCGGTCAGGATACCATCAGATTGCTATCAGAGAGCAGGATGTGGAAAAGACAGCGTTCAGGTGTCACTTTGGGCACTTTGAGTTTATGGTCATGTCGTTTGGGTTGACCAATGCACCAGCCACATTTCAGTCGTACATGAATCACATCTTCAAGGGACAGCTGAGAAAAACACCTTCTGGTATTCTTCGACAACATCCTGATTTATAGCAGGACATGGGAGGAGCATTTGACACAGTTAGAGGAGGTCCTAGGCATCATCCAGTCACAGTCACTTTATGCCAAGGAATCCAAGTGTGAGTTTGGGATGAGGGAGTTGTTGTACTTGGGGCACATCATCAGCGAGCAGGGAGTGCAGGTACACTAGGAGAAGATCAGGACCATTATGGATTGGCCAACACCCAAGAACCTCATGGAGCTGAGAGGATTCTTTGGGATATGCAGCTACTACAGGCGCTTCGTCAAAGGCTTTTCACAGCTGGGGGCACCACTCACCGATCTGACAAAGAAAGGTGCATTTCAGTGGACAGATGAGGCACAACAGACATTCAAGAAAATGAAGGAGGTAATGAGCACATGTCATGTTCTAGCCCTTCCAGATTTTTCAAGACCCTTTGTAATAGAGTGCGATGCATCAGGGGTTGGCATTGGGGCAGTGTTGATGCAGGGGGGGCATCCCATTGTATTTGAGAGCAGGAAAATCAGTGAAACTGAAAGGCTTTACCCCATTTATGACAAGGAAATGTTGGCTATCATGCATGCCTTAGCCAAATTCAAACAGTACCTGGTAAGCAGCAGGTTTATAGTGAAGACTGATCACAACAGTCTTAAGTTTTTATTGGATCAAAAGGACCTCAGTGAGAGGCAACAGAAGTGGGTCTCAAAGATCCAAGCGTACAACTTCGATATAGAGTACGGCAAAGGTAAAAGGAATGTCGTGGCAGATGCCCTATCCAGAAGGCCAGCAGGATGCTCTATGATGGACATATGTACAAATTGGAAGGCACATTTGTTGGTTGAGTATTCCAAAAACAAGTTTTCCTGCCAGATCATGGAAAGACAGGTAGTGGATGATAGGTACAGAGTTCTTGATGATGTGATCTTTTATAAAGATCGGATATATTTGGTTCCTGAGTCCAAAATAAAAAAAACAGGTTATGAGGGTCTGCCATGATTCCCCTACAGCTGGACACCAAGGGTACTTCAAGACCTATAGACGAATCAGAGAGATATTCTCATGGAAGGGTCTCAAGGATGACGTCCTAAACCATATTAGGGAGTGTACGACTTGTCAGTAGAACAACTTTGAGCAGACTCACCCAGTAGGATTACTTCAGCCTCTACCCATTCCAGAGCAGAAGTGGGAGAGCATATCTATGGACTTCATTACAGGTCTTCCTCGGGTGCAAGGAAAAGACTGTATCTTCATAGTGGTCAACAGATTGACCAAGTTTGCACATTTCTTTTCCATTCCCTCAGATTATAAAGCTATACAAGTAGTTGAGCTGTTTTTTAGAGAGATCTTTAGGTTGCATGGGCTACCCAAACAGATAGTCAATGACAAGGATGGGCGCTTCATCAGTGCATTTTGGCAGGAGCTCTTCCAATTGACAGGTACAGAGTTGGCCACGAGTACCAGCTATCATCCACAGACAGATGGACAGACAGAGATTGTCAACAAATGGGTGGAAGGGTATTTGAGGAACTATGTGGGAGGGCAGCAACGCACTTGGGTTAGATGGATACACATGGGGGAACACTGTTACAACACGACATATCATATGTCGATCAAGATGTCACCCTTCAGAGCACTATACGGGTATGATGCACCTTCATTCTTTGAGACATTGTTTGGAGACAGCAGGGTCCCCGAGGCCAAGGATTGGATCGAGGAGAGTCAGCAGATTATCAAATCAGTTAAAGAGAATCTGCAGGTAGCACAGAACCAGCATAAGATGTATGCAGATAGGTAGAGGATTGAGCGCAGTTTCAAGGTAGGGGACTTGGTATTCTTGAGACTGCATCCATACAAACAATCCTCCTTGGTAAGAGAAGCGGAGCAGAGAAGCTGAAGCCCAAGTTCTACAGGCCATACAAGATCACTAGGAGAGTGGGAGAGGTATCTTGTGAGTTGGAGCTACCAACAGGTAGCAGGATTCATAACGTCTTCCACGTGTCATACCTGAAAAAGGCAGTGGGACAACAGGTGTCCATTTCTGAGGAATTGCCACCCTTGGATGAGGAAGGGCAGTTGGAGCTAGTGCCAGAGGAGGTATTGGAGCACAGGGAGAGGCAACTGAGGAGTAGAGTCATCAGAGAGTGCTTGCTCTGATGGAGAGGGCTCCCGATGGAGGATGCCACTTGGGAGAGGGAGCAGATTCTGCAACACCCAGATTTGATCTTGCTTGAGAACAAGCAATTTCGGGAAGGGAAGACTGTGATGTCCCCATCTTTCTGAATAGCCTAGACAGAGGTCACTGAGTAGTCTATACTTTCTTGCAGGCTATAGTCAGTTTATCGTTAGGGAAAGAGGAGAAATAAGGAGGATATTCAACCGAAACTTAGGAAAATCCACTTTATCCTAAGACAACGAAGAATTAGATGGAAAAGGGGGTCGAAAAGGATTAAAGTGAAAACCCAAATACGACTTGGGGTAAAGTGCAACTCTCAGCTGAAGTTAAATCACAATTAGATCATCGGAGGTATTAAAGTTGAGATCTGACCTAATTGCTCATTATGCATATACAGATTTGGAAATCAGAGTCCAGAGGAGGTCAGGCGACTTCATTGGATTGTTTGGTGGTGTTCTGGATGAAACCACTCACTGTGACAGGGTTCGGAGTTGAAAGACACTCCCTAGTCAGCCAAGGAGATCATCGAGATCTTCTATTGCACTTCAGAGTAAGCTCACAGAGCCATCCAGAGTTTGCATATGTATCCAGTGCATTGTTGAGTTGCATCGCTGAGGATTTGAGGGTTTTCATCACTGAAGTAGGTCGCATTTGCCCAACCTCTCCGACATACTCAGACTCCTTCCAACACAGATCAGTAGGAGGCAGGGCGCTTCCATTAAGACCGTTTCTGACCTATTATGACGGAAAAAACCATCAAAACGACCCCCTACAGTAGCAGTTCGGGCGCACTTAATAGCAGATCCATCTGGGTTTGTGTGGATTCCGATAGAGTAGTTTCAGTCTTGCTCAGGCGATTTGTGCAGGCACTAGGGCGACCCCTCAGAGACATATTTCACACCATTCTGACCACCAGATCTCCCAGGGCGAGTTTTCCAGTGCATGTAGCAGTTGCAACATTTTTCTGTGTGTCTTTTTGTAGTCCAGCAGCAGTCATCCATACGTCTTCCACATTTGGAGCATATCATCCGGATCAGGTTCCTTGCTTATTTATTTCAATTATTAGCATATATTGATGTGTGTATTCCAGTGCCGATCTAACCTGTAAAGATCCCCTGAAGAGTTGTTTTCATTTCTGCATTTCATTATTTTGTCATTACTTCAGTTAATAAAATAAGAGCTAAGGCTCTTATTGTCCGAGCATTGTGCATGCTTATATGGTTCCATATTATACATAAACATCAATCAAAAACCCTACATTGCAAACACACCACAATTACAGCAACAAAGACAGTTGTGTAGACCCTAGAGATAGCATCCAGAAATAGATCCATACTCAGGGATATTTCAATGAGTTCAATGGATAAATATGGTATTGTTGCATGTTGTTAATATCATGATGAATTATGATGAAATGCGTGAATGTGAGCTCGAGTGGCTTCTTGGTGTAGTTTAACCCTTCATTTCCAACACAAGACCATATGGTCTCTGTTATTGTCACGGCGTCTCGAGTCAAACCTTCTTCAGTCTTAGACTAAGGATTGATATGTTAATACCTTGAGTTTTGTTGATCAACTCTAAAAAAAACCCTAAGTCATCAACCCTTCAACATTAGAAAGAATGCACACAAGCGAGACAACATTACTCTATTTTTAACTATATGTTTACTTCCAACTATGACCCATAATGAATCTTAACACAAAGTGGTAGTTATAAATCTCAATATCCAAAACAATATAAAAATTAAAGAAGATTAATAACTATATAAAACATAATACAAAATAAAAATAAAGTGAAATACCACAAAGAAAAAAAAACATGAATTAATTAAAAAGTGTGATACTATATTTTTTAATATTTTATTTTATTTATAACTAAAACATTATTTTAAGTATGTGACACATCTTCACACTCAAGAGTAAAATGCCTCTCAAGCCAATGAATAGTAAATTTATGGGGTTTAGTCGTTATTAATTTTTCACCTCCTATGAAAATTAAAGAAGATTAATAACTATATAAAACATAATACAAAATAAAAATAAAGTGAAATAACACAAAGAAAAACAACATGAATTAATTAAAAAGAAAAAGTGTGATATTGTATTTTTTAATATTTTATTTTATTTATAACTAAAACATTATTTTAAGTATGTGACACATCTTCACACTCGAGTAAAATGCCTCTCAAGCCAATGAATAGTAAATTTATGGGGTTGAGCCGTTATTAATTTTTCACCTCCTAAATCTTACAAATGACTTATCTAACTCTTAGTATTCAAAGGATGGGTGCGATGTTAAAGGGTAGGCGAAAAGAGATCACATTAAAAGAGAGCTAAATATTTTTTTATTTTTTTAATGTGAATCTAAAAGATAAATTTCATTATTTTATTGTTTTTTATTTAATTTTTAAAATATTAAAAATATATATTTATATTTATAGGAGTACATTTAAGCATATTTAATATATTTTTAATTTTTAATTTATTTTTTGGGATATAATTAAATATGGATAGAATATTTTTTTATATATTTATTTTTTTACTTTTACTTAATTATACTTAAAAATTATTATGGTGATTAATGTGTGGTAATTAACAAAGATTATTGTATTTGACATAGATTGATATGGAGAACTAGAACCCAACCGTTTAATATTACTGATACACAGGTTTCAGTAGCTCCCTAAGCTTTTCAGGTTTTTACTGTTTAATATTACCCACTAGTCTCAAGCGCAACTGTTTAATATTACCGATACACAGGTTTCAGTAACCCCCAAGCTTTAGGTTTTTAACTGTTTAATATTACTCATTCATACGTTTCAGTAACACTGCACATTTTAGCTTTTAGATTTTTTTACCCTGAGTGGGTGCCTTGTGCAATGTGTATTTTAAGCTCTCATTGCTTCAATGTGTACATTGCTTCTTTTATTGTGAGTGGGTGCTAGTGCGGGGGCGGGGGCTGCATGTTTGTGAAGTGACCTGTATTTGAATAGAGTGTGGATGCAGAGATCCATGGCCAACAAATATTATGAGAAGGCCATGGAAATTGAACCTTGCAATCATCGTCTTGTGAGATAATATGTAGAGTTTGTTTCAGACGAGCTTGAGGATATGCAAAAGGCCGAAGAGATTTACGAGCAGGAATGCCCTGAAGATGTTGTAGGAATGCCCAGAACTGCAGTGTAGGAATGTCATTATTTACTTACTCATTAAGTTTGTTTGTTTAATATCTTTCTCTCCTTCATATTTCTTCTTTGAAACTCTAGACATTGGATAGAATGTTTGTTGTAGCTCCATTAATATTGTCATTTGTTACATGTGCTAAATCATTCATGAGCTGATAATGGCCTTTGTTACATGGGTGCCCTAAATCAATGCGAATATTATCCTTTGTTACATATCTAGGCTACGGCCGAAAATAATAAGGAAACATTATTCCACATTTCATAAGAGAGGAGAAAAAAATGATCAAGTTAGAAGTAAACAAAAAAAAGAAAAAGGATAGGACTAGTCTGGGATAATTCTGGTATTAGCTCATCTGAGAAAATAATTTTGGAGAGACAGAAGAGAGACTAGGGTTTCTTTGGAAACTCTTGCTTACTGGTGTGCAGGGTTTTGGCAAGAAGTTTGAAGAGTTTGAAGGCCAATCGAACCATCTTTTGGAGGCTGGGAGTTTTACACACAAGGGGTCGAGCTTCTTCAGTTAGGGAACAATTATCCTGTGATCGAATCCCTTTCCTGTGCAACAGGAAGGCCTACTTTACCCTCTGGAAAGGCCCAACCCTCAGGGAATTCGAGTTTTGGCATTTCAACAAGGCCGTATGGGCATTTAAACTGACTGTTGGGCGAATATATTAGTGCTGGGTGAAATCCCTCCTAGGTATGAAAGCATATTACTTGTTGGGCGTGCTGAAGGTGTCTTTTCCAAGAGGCACAGAGGCTGCTGTAGCATTCTTACCACACTGTTCTGTCTTCACCATCCCAAAGGATTGTAACCCAATTCATTGCGCAAGCACATACAGGGTACAAGTGCCCTCAGAACTGCTTATTTACTTGTGTTGTTGCTGCAAATTGAATGTTGTTATCTCTTATTTATTGTGCTGTATAAGTATTCTGGAAATTATTAAAGTTGAGTTTTAGTGATTTCATTTATAAGACAACAGAATAGTTTCTTGCTTGCCATTCCTATCAATAGCTTTGCCACTGTACAACTGATTGATGAAAGGTGTGAACCATAAAGCGATATTATAATCCATTGTTTGTTTGATCCTTTGGATAAAAAAAAAAATTAATAACAAACCCATGCAAATTGCTGATAGAACTGCATAAACCATAAATACAAGGGAGAAACACACAAATAAACTGCAAGGGATATTACATAAATCAAATTTGTTACCAGTATTGTTCTTTGTTCAATACATATTAGATATTTGAAGCACAGCCAGAATAAAAAGTAGTTGTAAGTTTACTTGCAATGCATTTCAAATAAGTTAGTCAACCTGGAGAGGGAAAATCATGTGCATCTTTAGCTTTAATGAATAACATTAGCCAAAAATTGTGGCCAATAAACTGCTATAACTATATTTAATTTAGAAACCCAAATTTTAACATAAAAATTATAAATATAAATTAAATACACTTATTGACCTTAATCAGTCACATAAATTGTAACTGTGCTAGTTTAAATTCAAAACATGTGTTATACTATGTATATCCACATAATATGTTTGCTTATAAAAATCAAAGAGTTCAATAATCTTATCACCCATTTATAAAAATCAAAGAGTTCGATAATCTTATTACCAATTTACTT
>ML778260.1:695240-707470 GCA_009831015.1 Picea engelmannii
TTTCCATAGTTTCAGTTTATGTCCCTCAATTCACCCACAAAGTGAATTAATAGTCATTTTAGGCTAAAATGACCAAACTTCACTTTTGACTTAAATCTCCTAAGTCAAAGTGAAATTAGACATAAAGTACATGGTACATGGTAAAAAGTATTTCCCTTTTGTGTTTAGAGGCTCACAAACACAAGGGGACCACTTTCCAAGGTACCCAAATCTCAACACTCCCTCTAACCGAGGAAAGTGCCCTTCACCACCAATATCATTCCTATAGTGGACATGGTTGGCTACTAGAAAATACTTGGTGAGTATGGTTGTACCCTGATCAATGAAAGTAGTCTCTGGCACAGATCTGCTCAATCTGCGTGATCTATAGATGGAAGTGCATCTCCACCTATCCAAGATCACCTAGATCTTGGTATCAAACCAAAGATCTCAACCTTGGTCTCCCACCAAGGATTTCTACCTCCTGGCATCTTCCCAACGACCACTACTCTTGGCATCTCACCAAGAGTCACTCTATTGGCATCTCACCAAGAGTCTCCCCCTATTGTTATCTCACCAAGAGTACCTGGATCTCGACATCTCACCAGGATCCTCAACTTGGCCTCTCGCCAAGTGAATTCCACCTGAAGTGGATCTAGAACCTGATCTGCCCGTCTTCATAGACAAGCGAGGCTCAAGCCTTTGTGGTGCTTTGATGCTCCTCCTCATCAATCTCTGATGCTCTGAAGACCCTAAACCAACCCGTTGTCTCGACAACTATGAAACTAAAGCTGTCCCGGGTGGACCAGTCACCCCTGATGGTGGTGTCCATGAAAACTGAGTCTAAGCTCCCTATGAATCACTACTATGAGTCATTAGGTCATCCTCAACTCTATCTCCCCACCTGATGTTGGATGGTGTAACAGTTGACAAGGAACTGACAAACGTACAATCCCTCTCATAGAGAGAAACAAACTCAATCTCCTCTGTTGTCGTTGCAGTGTCATCCTGCTGATTCTTCTTCTTCTTGGGACATTGTCCTGCATAGTGACCCATCTCTCCACAAGCAAAGCATCTCACTATACTCATGTCCTTCTTCTTCCCACAACTTCTCTCTCCCTGTGGCAGGGCCCCAAACTTGGGACCCTGTTGACCTCCCTTGCCCTTTTTCTTCTTTCCCTTTTTCCAAAGAGCAAGATCCTCATCACCCTGCAATGTATGTTGTTTTCCAGAAGTCTCTGATGTAAGTCTAGTCTCCTCCTGGATGAAATCATCCCACAATCTCTCCCAAGTGGGCATGATCTCTCTAGAAAAAATGCCTCGAACAAATGGACCCCATGGTTTGGTGAAGTTGTTTAAGGCTATCCTCACCATAGAGTCTGGGTCCACTATCTCTCTTACGGTTGTAAGATCCTCTATTATCTCAATGTATCGACCAAGGTAAGAAGTAACCGACTCATCCTTGAGCATGTGAATGCCCCTAAGTTGATCAAACAGAACCATCTTCCGATTATGGTTAGAGCTATGGTAAAGATTGCATAAAGATGCCCACATCTCAAATGCATAGTCTTTCCCAGTCAAGTGGGGATGATGTGATCCCTCACTGCATCACACATCATCATCTTTGCCTTGTTGTTCCTCTTCCTAAAATCTACTAACAAGACGGGAGAGGTAGCAGGAGGAACAACAGCAAGAGACTCAACTATATCCTATAGTTTGAGGTCGTCCAAAACAAAGACAATCCTGGCCTTCCAAGGAGACCAGTTTCTAGCTCCAATTAGCCTATCCTACACACACATCTGAGATGCTGACATGACTTACCACTACACTCACTCCGATGCTACAACGGCAAAGGAGCGTTGCCTCACTCCTGTCAACACAGGTGTGAAAAGAGGCAGTAACACCACAACCTCACTCCCAGAAAATAGGTGTGAAAAGAATTTGTAAAATACAGCCTAAATCCTTGTTGATAGGCAAAAATGACTGTCCGTCAACTGGAAGAACAAGCCCAGTCCGGGGTTTTCTAAATAACACAAGCCATTTGGGGTAGCTTGTTCTGACGGGTTTAATGGCTCCGTTAGCCAATCTAAGGTCCTAAAGAAAGGTAATAAACCAACTAATATTAAAATTGATAATATATACATATATATACTCTGATCTAATTTTTTACAAGTGTATTTAAACAGAGAAAGAAAACATAAAAATATCACTCATGAACAACATTTACAGGTTGCAAGTTTTATTGGAAACTTACGAAATCAATGTAAAAATAATTGTTTTTGAGAAGTAGATAAAGAAAACACATTTGAATATTTTTTGTTTTCTAATTATAAATCATAAGAACTTGAATTAGCAAAATTGTGAAACAGAGATACAGAGATGGTCAAAGAAGATTTGAGACTCTCCTGTTTCACTAATACAATAAACTGATAGAAATTAGATGCAAACGAAGCTGACATGTTGTTAGTATGTTAAATGTGCCCAAGTCTCTGTGCGAGCATATGCATCCAGCTACCTTGCCTTCTGAAAGAAATCTGCAGTAGGTTTATACTAAAATTTCCTTGAATAAATTCAAGAAATGTATTGGCAGCTAGGATTTAATGACAGAATATTGAACACATGTGATACTATGATCTTATAATTGGAAGTGATTACATTCAGAGAAATCTATGTCTAACACATTCATTTTATTCATCAACTCAAACATCAAGGAAAAATCCCGATATTCAAATTGACATGATGATCACAGTGATAATATCTGGAATAGTAAATCATGAACAATATAGAGCACCGAAAACTCTAATTTTTCTGCCCTACTAGTCCATCATTGTTGTGCAAATTATAGAGCACTGAAAACTCATGCGAAAGCCGACCCATTAAAATCCTCCGCGTGTAGTGATTACAGAAAACCATCTCTGAAATCAACCAACAAGTTTTTCTTATTAAAACTAGAAGAATCTGCAGATGAAGCAAGACAGGAAGGAGATTGTATGGACGTAGTTTATGAATGAACACAAACATAAACTTATTCAAAAAGCTTAAACTATTTAATGATTCTACGTCTCTTTCTATTAATTCTTCTTGCAACTCAAGCACAGTTCTTGTCCAAAAATCCTCGATATAAAAACATTGCTTGAGATTTAAAGCCTATGAACCCATATGTCTTGGGTAGAAGACAACGGCTGTGAGCCATCTCCAGCAGACGATCACCCACCCCGTGCCATGATCCATGACTGCACCGCGTGCTCTTCGACTACTTCCCACCAAACCACCGATCTGGGGTTTCGGTGCTCCGATCTGGATAACAGCAAGGGAATTCTTTGAGCTACTACCTCGTGAATGCTTTTTCTAGTGAAAACTTCATTGCCGAAAAGAAGGACGAGGAGAATGATCAAAGCGAAAATAATTATGTGAATAACCAAATACAAAACCATCGAGAAATCCCACCAGCCCCCATTACTGACAAAATATATCATTACTATATAAATATCATAAGCAAGGTGAATGAAAACACCTGTGGCGCTTATAGACATGGCCAACATGTCGCTCCACATGTTTCGGTCATGCGAGCGGGCAAGGTCAGCCACTATGTTTCCGATGAAGACGCACATGACGACCCTTCTGCTGAGTGCCATGAACATGTTAGACACAATTTTATTGAACATTTTTTCTACGAATTCTGTGTTGAGCTCCTTGGAGTCTGAAATGTTCACAATGGGGTGGCAGATCAATCTGAGCAACTAAAAACCGAGAGCTCCCAAGACCAGAGAGTCCCCCGGAATCCAATGGGTTTTCTTGCTCTTTGAGCGCCATGTGTCCAGACCGAGCAGTAGCAATAGAAATGCCAATCGAAACGATACGCTCAATAGACTCGCCATAGCAGTAAATCGAGGGAAGGATGCCAAAGGGATGTTCACTGGGGGAGTGGCCATGATTTCTAGCATTAACTTTTAAGTGACTACCATTAGCATTTCGAGCCCATAATCAAAAGCTTCGAGTGGCGATCTACACCCAGATAATGATTTGTGAGGATGTGTAGAGTCGAGATTTACTAATATTTACGTCGAAGGCGTTCTTTAAGGGAGAGGTCCTTGGAATATTTCATCCTCTATCGATAACCTATTGAACATTGCCATCTGTCGTTATCAACTAGTCAAACCGGTCTATAGCTTGTTCAAACCGGTTGTTGATTCTGCCACCGACACCGACTCTGACTCCAACAACTCCACCCTTGCGAATTCTGCCACCAAGTCTCAAAAGAGACAGTGATTATAGATAGTCGTTTCAGTTGGGAAGCTTGATCTTTGTACCCATAAATGTAAGTCCACAACAGTCTTCAATATTTTATTTTATTTGGCAAATCACTGTATCATTCCCAAGCCACAACTTTTCATTTGAATAAAGATATATCATGGCTAGGATGTGAAGCCTTAATTGAATCTTAAACTACTTTGTAATTCAAAATGCAAGTCCACACCAAATATCAAACCAAGTCTTTTGTCTGCGTGGCTGCTCAACTTGACACATTTCTCAAAACACGTCCATAGAGAATATTACTCCTCACAATTTCTACGTATGGCAGGATTCCCAGTGAATTGAATGCTCGATACTCAGATTTTGGCAGGGTTCTCAGTGAATTGAATTAGTTAAAGTGAGGCTCGGTACTCAATAATAGTTAAGTTCACTGAATGTATACAGGGTGTAATTATTATTTTTGAAATTTTTTGTGGAAGATTTTGTGTGATTTAGTGGAAGAACTTTGCAACCTAGCATTCAAACCCAGAATCAATCCGTACTATCAAGCTATCCAAAACCAGGAATCAATCCATACTGTCGGGCTATCCAAAACCACTAGCTATCCAAAACCAGGAATCAATCCGTATTGTCGAGCTATCCACAACCACTGAATTGTGTGTTGGTTTTCTATACAGAGATAATAAATTGCTCATTTAGTTGGAAGATTTTGTGTGATTTAGTGGAAGGACTGTACTGTCGAGATATCCAAAACCAATCAATAAAAGTCAGTTTCTTTAAATTGGATGTCCTACAACATAATGATATGCTTGAATTCCAAATGCTTATTATATTACATGAATGAGATATCACAATAAAATATACAATTTACTTATGACTTAACACCACTTCCTCCTTGCTGATTTGCAATTTTATTCCAAATGCTTATTATATTACATGAATCACATATCATAATAGAATATACAATTTACTTATGACTTGACACCACTTTCTCCTTGCTGATTTGCAATTTTTTTATATATCACAATAGAATATACAATTTACTTATGACTTGAAACCACTTCCTCCTTGTTGATTTGCAATTTTTTCAGATATCACAATAGAGTATACAATTTACTTATACTTGACCCCACTTCCTCCTTGTTGTTTTGCAATTTTATTCCAAATGCTTATTATATTACATGAATCAGATATCACAATAGAATATACAATTTACTTATGACTTGACACCACTTCCTCCTTGCTGATTTGCAATTTTTTTTAGATATCACAATAGAATATACAATTTACTTATGACTTGACACCACTTCCTCCTTGCTGATTTGCAATTTTTTCAGATATCACAATAGAATATACAATTTACTTATGACTTGACACCACTTCCTCGTTGTTGATTTGCAATTTTTTCAAATTTAAATTTTTAATTTGTTTTCTTCTCTCACAAATCCCTTTCAAACTGGAAATATTTGTCACTTCACTTATACTTATCAATAAATAAAATACATAATTTTTAAATATTTAAAAAATAAAACATTTTTCTTTATTTATAATAATTTGATTTGATTAAAGATTATTGTTAACCAACATTTGAAAACATTATGAAAATGTTGTAGATTTTTAAAAGTTAAAGTAATTTTGACTTTGAATTGAAAGAGACTCATAATATTAAAGATATGGGATATGAATGATATGTGACCAAGTTTAGTGGTGTGCATTCATTTATTTTCTATGGTGGGTGGCATCTTTTAAGGAGGAGGAGGACGTACACTTTGAAATTTAAAGATATTGGTTTTGGGTAGATAGTATAAAAACCATATGTAGTTTTGGAATCTTTCCTTATGCAAAACACAAAATTTTCTAGTAAGAAAAAAAAATATTGATATCAAAACATGTCTATATAATTTTTTAACATCCTATTCCCTTTTGTTTTGACATGAAAGTTTTGTAGAAGTACATTTTTAACATTATTCAAGGGTAAAAGAATGTATTATGTTGAATTTTCAATCTACAAGCTTAAGCCTAAATTTTTCAAAAATGTAATTTGCATATCTCCACAAGGTTCAGCTTCAAAGGAGATAAATGATTAGTAGGTCTTGCTTTGGGACATAGGACAAACTTTGTTATGGGTAAAGAGAAAAGCCATGTTGAACAATTAAAACTTCCATTTATATGTTTTTTAAGTGTTGGTGTTGGCCATGAATGGTTCAAACTTCAAGGTGATATGAAATATCATATCTCATCCTTAATTTTTGATTAAAATAAAAATTATGTATGTTGCAATTTTGGCCATAGCTAGCTTGATATGGATTGATAAATTTCATTATGAGATGAAAAATAGTATTTTTTGGTAGTGATCAACTTGTGTTTTTTTTCAAGTATTAGTTAGTCTACTTGGTTATCTAGCTTTTATATTATCTATTAGCAATATGAATATCCCAAAGTGTTTCTCTGTAACATTGGTGCATTATTGTTTGTATACCTCTTTATATTTAGAGAAAGGTTTCCTATTTTTTCCTATTTTTCATATTTTCCAATGGATAATTCTATCCTTATTAGTAATTACAAACAAGAGCTCAAGAGGATTTTCATTTACACTTATATTGACTTAAATAAAATGAATGGTTTATTGTTGTTCTCAGATGAACTTTGTATCATGAATGGTTTACTATATTTTGCTTGGTCATATTTTTTATGCTTCTCCCTAACTTTTATTAAGCTACAATGTTACTTTTTCTATTCTTGAATTGGATATAGGTTTTTTGAGTCTGTTGAAGGATTCAATCACAAGGCTATCATGGTTGTCTTTGAGCAATATGGAAATGAAAACATGGTTTATGGCTCTCTTGCTATGGTTGTATTTGGTTCTACTCTCACAAAAAAATGAAAAGTTGGTTTCCTTGGCTATATAAATTGATTTCTAAGTTACCTTTTGTAGATTTTTCTGAGGTCCTATGAGGCTGCCCAATAGGTCTATCTTTTACCTCTTGTTGACCTCTAAGTTTCAATCTATGCGACTATCCTTTGCTATTGTTTTAGCACAACAAACAATCATGTACTTTCTGCTCACATTTTTATGGTTAAGTGTCCTTTTGAGGTGCCCTTGCAAGTCTTTTATTATCCCAATGTTAGCACATGCAATATACTCAAACAAAATAACACTACCTCTAGATCTTTACAACTCTAGATGTTGATTTACAATTCTAAGCATGCATGAAATGAACACACGTATTTTTGGTCAACATAACCCTAGATAACCCCCCCCCGAGGAAAACCAGTTTAGAATGGAAGTATATATATGTGGTTTCTAAAGCATGAGATACAACAACAAATACAATATAATGGAACCTATATACAAAGCAATCTCCTCTCAAGCCTTGCCAAAGGATCCAAGGAGATATGCACCCGAGATTAGTGCGCCCTCTCCCTTTGTTTCTCTAACCATTGAAGTGAAGCGCCCTTGAACCTAGATGCTCTGAAGAAAAATCCCTTGCACCACAATGTGCTCTTATGTGCTGCCTCTCCACTGAAACAATTAGATCTGATTTCCTCCAAGTAAAATTTATCCCTGCTAGTTGTGTGCCCCCCTCCTATGGTGCGCCCTCCTCTAAGCAAGTGTGATCACCACAAATAAATTGATCCCTAAGCCTTCATGAGCCCTCCATGAAAGGAAGTGCCCAAGATCTCATCTCCCATTGCTTCCATTCCCATCTCGTTGCCCTTCTCCAAGCTCCTTTGGTAAACATACAAGTGAGAATGAGCCTCTCTTTTCCCCATGCACCCCTCTTAAGGAAAAATGAAAAAACCTAAAGTATGTGTGGATGAGATCATCTCATCCCATCCCTAATAAATGGTTTAGATCTCTCCAAAAGAATCTCAACTCAAAACCCACTTTACTTAAGTTTCCATAGTTTCAGTTTATGTCCTTTAATTCACCCACAAAGTGAATTAGTAGTCATTTTAGGCTAAAATGACCAAACTTCACTTTTGACTTAAATCTCCTAAGTCAAAGTGAAATTATACATAAAGTACATGGTACATGGTACAAAGTATTTCCCTCTTGTGTTTATAGGCTCACAGACACAAGGGGAGCACTTTCCAAGGTACCCAAATCTCAACACCCCTCTTACCGAGGAAAGTGCCCTTCACCACCAATATCATCCCTATAGTGCACATGGTTGGCTACTGGCAAATACTCGGTGAGTATGGCTATACCCTGATCAATGAAAGTAGTCTCTGACATAGATCTGCTCAATCTGCATGATCTATAGATGGAAGTGCATCTCCACCTATCCAAGATCACCTAGATCTTGGTATCAAACCAAAGATCTCAACCTTGGTATCCCTCCAATGATTTCTACCTCCTAGAATTTCGCCAACGGTCACTACTCTTGGCATCTCACTAAGAGTCACTCTCTTGGAATCTCACCAAGAGTCTCCCCCTCTTGGTATCTCACTAAGAGTACCTGGATCTCGACATCTCACTAAGATCCTCAACTTGGCCTCTCGCCAAGTGACTTCCACCTAAAGTGGATCTAGAACTTGATCTGCCTATCTTCATAGCCGAATGAGGCTCAAGTCTCTGTGGTTCCCTGATGCTCCTCCTCATTAATCTATGATTCTCTGAAGACCCTGCATGTTAGGGTCCTAACCCGCACATAGGTATATTAATATATTCAGATGTAATAAAGGTCAATATTAATAAGGCCTTTCAATAAAATAAAATAAGGTGGATGTAAGAAGACATAATAGAAGCTTTCGCTTCTAGAAGGATCTTCCTCTAGATGCTTCTCTTGATAGACATATTTAGTATAAATAAGGGTCGAGGGTATGAAAACCCTAGCTTGGAGATTATTGTAACAGAGCACTGCTCGATTGGAGGTTTCCCCCTCGAAGAGGTATGTGAACATTGCTTTATGAATCAAAGTGCTATTTCTGTTGTTCTTCTTATATCATTTTTGGGTTATTATGGAGATTATGTTGGATATATTACTATTATTCTACCATTTCTAGAATTTTATTTATGTTCTGCATATTTATTATATCTGGTATCTTGCAAGTGGTATTAGAGCACTTTCCTTGGCAAAATTTGTGGGAATTTTTTTTCAGGGTAGAGACGTATTCCGGCGTCTTTAAACCACAGAGATCTGTCATTATGCACATAAACCCATGGTTGAGGGATTCATACATGCAGGAAATACAAGTGGTTCTTAAGCGCACATCTGTTGGCCACCCTTGTAACCCCTATTGGAACCCCTTCGAGTGGTAGCACATCATACAACACCTGTGTATGGACCGGCCTAGATTTCCTGAAGCCCTCTTTAGATAAACCTATCAGCCATCGGACTGCTATAGTGTCACCGAGAACAACACTCGGGAAGATACTCTCTAGTACCTGGGTAGTCGGGTAGTACGACTAAGGGTACGGTCTATCCTCCTTAGTTAGTGCCCTGAGATATTGGGCTGAGTACTAATATTGGACCCCGCACGTATATCAGAGAGCTATAGCACAGGGCAAACCCTTATATGTAGAACCCTTGAATACCTAACCCTTGGGGGACATAAACATAAACAAATTAAAAACAGACCAGATCTATGCCGCGCAACTGTGTTCGAGTTGCCAAGTAAATACACATCTCTTTCTAGTTAAGCATTTTGGGATTTCATCACTGCAGTATTCTTCAGACCGGAGTATGACTCCACAGAAAAGTCTGGAAAAAATTTCACCATTATTTGAGACCTATTCCATTGGATTCATCTCTCCACCCTGATCACATTCATCCATATCATTTTTTGACAAAATTTTTGACCCCGCCCACCCCTTTTCAATTCACCCATCCTCATGGCCCATACCCATAGCCAATACCTGGAAGCTCACTTCAACACCATGCAATCTGGTTTCCTAGAAACCCAAAAAGAAGTGAAACAACTCAGTGCTACTGCTGCCTCCATCGATTCGTCCATCAATGCTACCATAAATACAGCCATGCAGTCCTCAATGGAGGAAGTCAAACAAGAACTGACCACCCAACTTGAATTTATCTTTGCATCACTCTACACCAAACTGAAGATCCCTACAGATGACCATTTCTCTGAAGCACCTTCAAAGAATGAAGGCGAAACTTCCTCCCATTCCCATACCTTTCAGTCCCATCACTTTCAACGTGACATATGCCTTCCGCGGGTGGATGTGACCAAATTTGATGGCTCGGACCCCACTGGTTGGGTAACCCAAATGGAACATTATTTCTCTTTTTATGGCATTACAGATGACTTGGAAAAGCTCCGGTATGGTGTTCTCCATCTAGATCAAGAACGTTGGAAATGGTGGCAATGGAGAAAAACTTCCCGTGAAGGGTATATTGCTTGGACCCAATTTGTGACTGAGCTTTATGAATGCTTTGAAATGGACACCAACCATTTGGAATGTTTGAAAAAGTTGAAACAATCCGGAACAGTAGAAGACTTCATAGCTACCTTTGAACGCCTGGATTTTCGAACAGAGGGCATGACTGATGCTTTCTTTCGAGAGTGTTTTATTAGTGGCCTCAAGGAGGAGATTCAGGTCCATGTCCTCATGGCTTGACCCTCGACTTGGGTGGTGGATACTAAAAGAGATAAAGAAGAACAACAGGTTGTATCATCTCAAAACCAAAAACCCTCCTTTACCCCTCGCCCTAAACCTATCACTCCCACTACTCCCTCCGCCTCATTAAAAATCCAAAAATTGACCAGGGCTGAAATAGTTGAATGCCAACTCAAGGCCTTTGTTATAATTGTGATGACAAATATTTCCCGGGCCACAAGTGTAAGGAACAAAATCTTTTTATGGCCATCTCTGAGGACATTTCAGAAGAGGATGTTGAAACTCCCCTTGTGTCTGAGTCACCTAAAATCACTGACATAACCCCTCCCTCAATGCTCTCACTATATTTTCCACTCTCCAAACCCTCAAGTTAATCGGTTACATCAAGCATCAGAAGGTCATCATTCTGGTTGATAGTGGAAGCACCCATAATTTTATTCATCGCCGCATTGCCTAAGAAACTCATTGCTACATCCATGCTGTCAACAATTTCCAAATCATGATTGCCAATGGTGGTTCCATGACATGTGGAGGGCACTGTGAAAATGTGCATCTCCAAATCGGTGACTACCACCTAAAATCCCATATGTTTTCTATTGACATGGGTGGTTGTGACATTGTGTTGGGTGCAGACTGGCTAAGAACTTTGGGTCCCATTCTCATGGATTTTAAGGCATTAACCATGCAATTCGACCAGGAAGGCCACCAATATAAATTCCAAGGCATCACTGTTGGTTCACCTGAGGTCATTAGTTCCCATCACATGGAAAAGCTGCTCAAAAAAGGTCATTCTGGTGTCATTTCCCAACTCCATGCCATTCAAGCAATAGAAACACCCCCGGTGCCGCATGACCTCCAAGCTCTCCTTTCTAAACATCAAATGGTATTTTCCACTCCCCAAGGCCTCCCTCCTTCCCGCGGTTTTCATGATCATTCCATTTCCCTTCTACCCGGAAACCTTCCTCCCAATATCCGTCCATATTGCCACCCCTTCTCACAAAAAAATGAAATTGAGAAAATTGTCCAGGAACTCCTTAAGCATGCATTATATGCCCTAGTACGAGCCCTTACTCTTCTTTTGTAGTCATGGTCCTGAAGAAAGAAGGCTCTTGGAGAATGTGTCTTGACTTCCATGCCCTCAACAAACTGACCATTAAAGACAAATTTCCCATTCTTGTCATTGATGACCTCTTGGATGAATTGATTGGCACCCAATTCTTTACTAAACTTGATCTTCGCTCGGGCTATCACCAGATACGTATGAAAGAGGTAGACATTCCCAAGATGACCTTTCACACTCATGAGGGCCACTATGAGTTTTTGGTCATGCCCTTTGGCTTGTGTAATGCCCCCTCCACCTTCCAAAGCCTCATGAATCATGTCTTCCGTCCCTTTCTCCATAATTTTGTCTTAG
>ML778260.1:717432-729658 GCA_009831015.1 Picea engelmannii
GGTGAGAGGTACTATATTAATGACCCCACCTTTCTTTATTCTCATAAGGTATATGAATCAATATTATTGTAGTTAATATAATATCAAAACAAGTTTAAAATGAATTTACATTGAAAGGACCTTCCTCGTATAACTTAACCGTGTTTGAAGAAGAATGGAGACTCCCGACATGTATACAAAGATTACTATCACATCCTTTTCAGTCTCTCCATGAATGGAAAATTATCCATCTGCTTCTTTCTCTCATCACAATATATAATGTTAGCATGTAAAATAGTATAATCCATTAACGTACATGAAAAATATGCACATGGAACAATAATTCAAATATTTTCAAAATATCAATTGAACGAGAAAATAGTATTTCTATTAAAATAATCAACACAAGTATATAGGTGACAAAATTCTTTGTCTATACATCTTAGATGATATCAACTAGGATGATGGATCTTGAAGGTTGTTAGAATCAACATTTAAAGACTCTTTATGATAGTCGAGTGACTTGGACCCCCTCCATGAAGCAACTAAGAAGGTGTTGGAAGATTGGTTGTTGTCATTGATGTCAACCCTAGTCATTGGTTTTGGACCGCAAGATTGATGAAGGTATTTGGACATGAAGGACAATGTACATGCAGAAACAAAACCCATGGATGGATAGTATACATCATGTTGTTTCTGGTGGTATGTGACACACCATGTGGATCCTCATGGTTGAGGAGAAATTATTTTTTCAAGATGACAAAGTGAATTGAAGAAGGAAGTACATGTAGGCCCTGAAGATAATTAAAGAAAAGAATTACAAAATAAGAAAGTGTCAGGTCGGCCCTAATGTTAAAAGGAAGTGACATAAATGGTATAAATACATATCATTATATATTCATTTGATACACAAGTCTAATTTCAGAGGAAATCAAAGAAAATAAGGTTGGATTTCAAGGGAGGATGAAGTATTTTGGTGATGTGTTCTAAGGTATGTTATTTTCAAGTTATCTTACCATTTTCTCTATAACTTCTTTTCTAGAATGATTCAGATGATGAAATTGATATGGTATTGAGACGACATATCAAGGTACTTGTGGTAAAATTTTCAACTCTTGATTCGCTACAATTATGGAGATACATTCTGTGTAAGATAGGGTTTTTGACTAGTCCTGAAGCTAGTCAATAAATAGGTGTTCCGGGTAAAAAAGTCATAACTTATTCATAGAGAATCCAAATTAAGTGGGACTGATTTCATTGGAAAGAGTACAGACTTTAGTTTCGTGTGTGTGATTTTTAGAATCTGATGTTAAATATTGAGTGCGGGGAATTCTGTACAAGTTCGCTCTCCTGAATAAACCATAATTGAACAAGCTCTACCATTCTCTTTATAACTTATTTTTGGAGAGGATTCAATGAGTGAAACTTGAAGAAGTTTCAGATAATACATTGAGTAATATTATCTACAGGATCAAAGTATTCCAAGAATTGAATAATTGTACAAATTGAAGAAGTCTCAGGAAGCATTATCAGGCTCTATGTGATGGTTGGTTGATGGTGATGATTTAATGTAAATTTTTATTATCTCTCATATATTCTTGGGTGGAAGGAAGGGGAAAGGATGGATAGGTCAACCCTCTCTTTATATTGGAGGATTGTATCTTCCTCTTGGAGGTTTATCCCTCCCTTTATATTTGGAAGTTGTAGCTACTTTTGGAAGTCATCACTTCCCTTGAACAATAACTATTGATTATTTATCATATATTGTGCATGGTGTATTGTGGTGTATTGGTGTAACTCTTATAATATTGTTCATTTCTCATTGGATGTAATTTAATGGTTTAAGTATAAGTTGAAAAGGGTTTTAAATTATACTTGATACTGATTCACCCCCCTCTCATTATCAACAATTAGTATCAGAGCAGGTTACCTTTAGTATAGTTTAACCACTAGAAGGAAGATCCTAAGTAGAAATGGAAGACAAAATTCCAAATGGGATTCCACCATTTGATGGAAGCAATTTTGAATATTGGAGTAATAGAATGAAAACTTACTTGAAAGCTCTTGGGGCAGATGTTTAGTTCTCATTTGCTTCATGATACAATGCTTTGAAGAAACCAAAGACTGCAGCTCAGAAGGAAGCAACAAGGAACAACAAATTGACAATAGATACCATCCTGGATGGATTGATAGATTTAGTGAAATCCAAGGTGGGATCATGTGCATCATCAAAAGAGATTTGGGACAATCTACAAGACCTTTATGCAAGGGAATAAGTAGAAGAAGAAGAAGAAGAAGAAGAAGAAGTTGAAGAAAATTATAACATCTAAGATTTCAAAGAAGCAAATAGAGGTCGATTCTTTTGCTTTAATTGTGAAGGAGTAGGACATGTTGAATTTGAATGTCCTCATCCAAGGATTGAAATAGATGACATTGAAGAAGAGAAGTCCAATGAATAAGAATACAATCATGAAGCATAAATTATTCAACAAGAAGATGAGAATCTTAAAAGATTGAAGCATGTTGAGACTGAAAATAGCAAGCTCAAAGACATGCATAGAAAAATAAGAAGTGAAATGGGTAGTTGTGAAAAGATAGTTGTAATCTTGAATAAACAATTAGAAGACTTTGAGAAACTAAGAGAATAAAACATTTCCTTGAAAACTCTACTCGAATAAGAAAGAAGAATAGGAGAAGTAAGGAATGTCCAAATGATGAAGAAAGAAGAAGATTGTGAGAAACTTGAACAAGAAGTTGTCTCACTAAGGAAGAGCTTAAGAAACTCTCAAGTGCCAAAAGACTTAACACATCTTGGATGCATGGGTGAAACTTCATACAAATAAGATGCAAATACCAACAACAAGGTTGAAGAAAGAGCTACACAGATAGTTGATGAGAAGTGGACCAGGATACCAAAAAGAAGGAATGATTACAAAAGATATGACTATCCAAGAAGACCTCCTACCTTCAGTAATCAAAGAAGCTTCAATCAGTATGAAGGAAACTACATAAGAGTAGATCATGAACCCAGATGGACTACATCACAAAGAAGGCCACTTACTCGAAGGTATCAAAATTTCTTTCTTGGTCATTGTTATACTTGCAAAAATTTTGGACATAAGACAATTAATTGCATAATCAATGAAAGGAAAAAATACACAAGAAACATGAATGGTGTAAATAGAAGATATGGAAATAATCGTGGATTTGTCAACATAAGTTATAATTCATTTTCCCCATTGATGGACAAAAATATTGTATGCCACAAATGTAATTATCTTGGTCACAAAGGACGAGATTGCAGATATATGAATGAAGACGTCCCTATGCCAACCACAATATGGAGAAGGAAAGAGATTCCAAACAATAAAGAATGTCGAATGGCATTAACCGCTGAAGAATGTAAAGAAGAAGATGAATGGTACATAGATAGTGGATGTTCTTTACACATGACTGGGGATCAAGACAAATTCATCAGCTTGAAGAGAAAGGGTGGCAATGTTTCATTTGGAGATAACTCATCTGCCAAAATACTTGGAGAAGGTGTAGTAGAGCTTGGAAGAAAAAATGTAAAAGCAAAGAATGTACTATTGGTTGAATACTTGAAGCATAATCTACTCAGTGTTAGTGAAATGTGTGATCAAGGATACACTCTTACGTTTGACTCCCGAAAATGCAAAATCAGAGGAAATAAGTCAAGAAGATTGGTTGCAACTACAACAAGAAGACCGAACAACATATACATCCTAGATATGAAGAAGAGAGAGAAGACAGAAGCCACACAAATGGATTCCAAGGAAAAAAAAGTCCCAAAGACCAAAAATAAGGATGAAGTATTATTGGGTGCCACATGTTCAGGGGGAGCAACCCCAAAGAAGAGAGTTACCCTTTGCCATTAAACTCAGGGGGAGAAGCCCTACCCTTTGCCATTGATGTCAAAGGGGGAGAGAAATTGAGATCATAATGATAGGGGGATCATGAGTGTTGCCATCAATGACAAAGGGGGAGATTGTTGTAAGATTGGTTGTTGTCATTGATGTCAACCCTAGTCATTGGTTTTGGACCGCAAGATTGATGAAGGTATTTGGACATGAAGGACAATGTACATGCAGAAACAAAAACCATGGATGGATATATACATCATGTTTTTTCTGGTGGTAGGTGGCACGTCGCATGGATCATTATGGTTGAGGAGAAATGAATTTTTGAATATGACAAAGTGAATTGAAGAAGGAAGTACATGTAGGCCCTGAAGATAATTAAAGAAAAGAATTACAATATAAGAAACTGTCAGTTTGGCCCTAATGTTAAAAGGAAGTGACAGAAATGGTATAAATACATATCATTATACATTCATTTGATACACAAGTTGAATTTCAGAGGAAATCAGAAGGAAAGAAGGCCGGATTTCAAGGGAGGATGAAGTCTTTTGGTGATGTTTTCTAAGGTATGTTATTTTCAGGTCATCTTACCATTTTCGCTATAAATTTTTTTCTAGAATGATTCAGATGGTGAAATTGGTATGGTATTGAGAAGACATATCAAGGTACCTATGGTAAAATTTTCATCTCTTGATTCACTATAATTATGGAGATATACTCTGTGGAAGATAGGGTTTTTGACGAGTCTTGAAGCTAATCAATAAACAGGTGTTCCGGGTAAAACAATCATAACTTATTCATAGAGAATAAAAATTAAGTGGGACCAATTTCATTGGAAAGAGTACAGACTTTAGTTTCTTGTGTGCAAGTTTCAGAATCTGATGTTAAATATTGAGCATGGGGCATTCTGTACAAGTTCGCTCTCCTAAACAAACCAAAATTGAACAAGGTCTACCATTCTCTCTATAACTTATTTTTGGGGAGGATTCAAGGAGTGAAACTTGGAGAAGGTTCAGAGAATACATTGAGTAATATTATATACAGGATCATAGTATTTCAAGAATTGAATAATTGCAGAAATTGAAAAAGTCTCAGGAATCATTATCAGGCTCTATGTGATGGTTGGTTGATGGTGATGATTTAATGTAAAGTTTTATTATCTCTCATATATTATTGGGTGGAAGGAAGGGGAAAGGATGGAGAGGTAAACCCTCTCTTGATATTGGAGGATTGTATCTTCCTCTTGGAGGTTTATACCTCCTTTTATATTTGGAAGTTGTAGCTACCTTTGGAAGTCATTACTTCCCTTGAACAATAACTATTGATTATTTCTCATATATTGTGCATGGTGTATTGTGGTGTATTGGTGTAACTCTTATACTATTGTTCATTTCTCATTGGATATAATTTAATGGTTTAAATATAATTTGAAAAGAGTTTTAAACTATACTTGATACTAATTCACCCCCTCTCAGTATCAACAACAGGAACTATTATCTTTTAAGTGATCGAGCGGAGGAAGGGGAGGGAAATTGGAGTAAATTCGTCGCACTTGCCACGGTAGATGCCAATTCAATGCCATAAAAAACACTACGATATACCTAGTGATGTAGGAGCATCGTCAATAGTCAAGCGAGTGTGAAGGTGGACGCCAGCTGGGAAAAGCGCAGCACACATTTTTCACGTTTTAAAATGTTTTTGAAAGATTAAGAAGCGGATATTAATGTAGTAGCTAGAAATGTACTTGCATTTATATCTGGCTATTGTAAATAGATCATGAGCGATTTTATCTCATCTGTCAATGTAAAAGGCATTTAAGCCCAGTTAATGAAAGTAGGTAGATTTGAATGATAGATTAGATAGTGTTAGGAGTGTAGGAGGGAAAATGAATATAGAGACCCTCGTCTTTGTATTATGATATCCATTAAGAACATTAGCATAGAGGAGAGAGTTGTAGCAGAGAGTTGAAAAGAAGAACCCATGTACAGGAGCTTGAATTAATATATGAAGCTTTGAATCAGATTCATGGTGTCATGATGTTTTCTGTTTATAAATGGTGAATGGTATGCTTATGATTGTTTTATTCTCTTTGTTATGCATTTGTTATGAGGCTATGATGTGTATGTATGATTTCATGTTGAATGTTTGAAGTCTGAGAAAGAGAGAATGAGTTTCAATTGTTTCTCTTCCTGAGTGAGAGAAGTTCCTGCAAGGAGTGCAGTGAAACGTCCGCAAGGAGTGCGTTGACAAAGGTTTAGAGTTTATCTCTGAAAGCTCAGGAGGGATAACGTTGTTCTCATTCCAGCAGAAGTGCAAGTGAAGCACAGGAGCCGTGCAAGGTGTGCACAGGCTAGTTGAAGTCTTAGAACTTATCAACTAAGGTTGAAGAGAGAAAGACTGTTGTTGCAGAAGGTACATAGAGTCGAAGAATCAAATACTTAGAAGTATTTGAAAGATTTCCGCAAGGAGTGCGCACATGAGTCCTTCTGAGACTCAAGTTTGAAAGTAAAATCTCAGAAGGGTTAGCACCTTTGAAGTGTTAAAAGGGAGACGGAGCGAAGTTGCTTTGCAGGAGCCAAGTTCAGATGAGGAACATTGGTCCATTTCACAGAAGTCTTCAAGGAAGGAACAAGCAGTTGGAATTGTCTGTGGAGAACTTGCGAAGTCGCGAGGACCGTAGGATCCAGAGGAGTTACAGAATGAATAAGGGTTGGACGAATCCATCACTTGGATTTCAAGACTCAATGTGGACCGTTGATCGTGATAGTGGAGCCATCAGAATCATTTCGACAAATCAGAGTTTGTAAGTCCAGAGTGTGAGCCAAAACCCTTGATCGCTCAAACTCTCGAAGTGCGAACTAAATTATCGCATGTGAAGACAAGGAGCAGAATTGTTGGAAATTCAGAAGTCTAGACTTTGGTATTTCGGGGGTCCTCACGACAAGGAGTCAGGACATAGTGGAGTGAGAATCCCGAAGTCGCGAGTCGTGATAGAACGTTGGGGTGAATTTCGGGATTTCGACACTTTGGGTGTCGGAAAGTAGGGGAGACAGTGTTCATGGATCGAGAGTTTTGAACACCGGTACCCAAAAGCCCGAGATCACGTGGACCGTTGGATCGAAAGAGTGGCTATTTGTCGTTGATCCCATAGAGACGCTGTTTCAGAGTTTGAAGTTTTGAAGGGGTAGAGGAACAGTGGCCGGAGGATTGTTCAAGTCCCAAAAGTCGAGAACTTGGGGGACAGGTGGCAAGAGTCCACATGAGAGACAGAGGACAACTTGAGTGGAAAGGTGGTGTGTTTTCTTCAATAGGTGGAGTTAATCTCCGATTGACCATTTCAGGGTTTGGGGGTTGGAAAGACGAGAAGCCTCGTGACAGAATTCACAAAATCGAGAAGTCTGAAACCCCGAAAAGGTGAAAAGTCTCATTGGGGAGCCAACCTTTGCTGAACACATCGGGATTCGACATTTAGACACTTTGGAAGACAAGGGATCGGGGTTCCTTGCTCTGGAATTCTCGAAGTCGCGAAACGTGACACAACTGTAGAAAAGGACGCAGCCAAAGACTTTGGCGTTTCGACATTTCAGGTTTCAGCAGGTGGAATGGCCGAGAACCTTGACAACAGGGATCGCAAAATCTTGAAACCTGAAGTTTCGACTTGGCGAAAGACACGAATTCATTGTTGGTCAGAAGATTTGGGTTGGTGCCTAGTGTTTGCTCATGCAGGCTCAACTCGTAAGGACCCGTGGATACACTGTGAGGATATGAGATATTCCCCGAGTGGAAATCAAAGAGTCAATTAGATTCAAAGGGAAGATTTAGAAATATCTTACGCAGACCTTGGCCCGAGTGTCGGGGGTCTGCATCATCAAGTGGTATCAGGGCATAGAAAGAGTTCTTTGCTTTCTGTAGTAGATAAAAGGGGAACATTTTTAGCCATGCCACCGAGAAGAAGAGACAGACCAATGCCTGATCCATCACTGGAAAGAGAAATGCGCGAACTACGTGCCAGGCTTGATGCCATGGAGACAACACAGAGGCGCACAGTCGACGCTGGGGATATCAGGGAGGCTGAAAGTGAAAATGAAGCTGGACACGGAGGAGAAGAAGTTGCAGTCGAAGATGCTGTGGATGAATGCCTATTCAAGACTTTTGCAAGGATAGGTGCCAGAGAAAAAATGGACATTCCAGTGTATGAAGGAAACCTGGATGTTGAAGAGCTTCTAGACTGGATTAGAGCTCTAGATAAATATTTTGACTATGAGGATGTTGAGGAAGATAAGAAGGTCAAACATGTTGTCACTGGACTTAAAGGGCATGTAGCATTATGGTGGGATGAACTGCAGGCTGACAGACGCTGCAAAGGAAAGAAGAAAATCAAAAGCTGGGATAGAATGGTTGGAAAGATGAAGGCCAAGTTTATACCCAAGGATTATCAAATCACTCTGTTTCAGAGGATGAAGAATTTGAGACAGAAGCTAATGTCAGTGAAAGAATATGTTAACGTCAGAAGTCACTCCTGGATTGCTTGCAGGAGTAGAGCCTAATGCCCATCAGTTTTATGTCACGATAGATTTAATGGGTGATCAAATGGGTAGAGACTCGAGAAGATATCGCTCTAACTCGGGAACTGAGTCTGGTATGTAAGAAACAAAGGAGGTCTTGATCTAACTTCAGTCAGTGAGTTAATTTAAAGATGAGTAGGTTGAATACTTGGTGAGAGGAGTGAGAAAACTACCTCAGGCAACAGGCCTTTCAGCAGTTTGTAGAAGAAAAACTCTGAAAGCAAGATCCTCTTGGTTCAAGGCTTCGAGAAACTGAAAGGGGGACTTGACTAGATCCTCCAATTCCAAGTCATTCAGCGCTAAGAAAATCACAGGGACTGATTAGAAAAAATGCAACTGTTACAATGATCCAACCTACATCATCCTATAACAGTTACAAATCGACTGGATCCTCCAATTCCGAGCTGCTCTAACACAGTGTAAACAAAGACATGAAAGAAACTGACATTCATAAGGCAAGAAGTCTCAAGAGTACATGCATAACCAGAATAACAGTGCTTCATTAAAGTTTTACAACCGGGAGCCTCGCTCAACCATCGATGCCTTACAAAATACAAAGACTAAGTCTATATACTCAGAAAAAATCACCTAACAGAGGCGTGCTCAGTCATCCAAGGCGTGGTGTCCCTTCAGTCAAACACGGACAGATATTCTTTGTCAGACACCACCTTAACTGCACATGGCTCTCGTAAGGGGAGTAGCTGAGCCATTAAGTGTCGAGTTAGCGTGTGAAAACCTCTCTGGCTAGTCAAGGACTCGGCATGGCTTCTTTGAAAACAATTGGTACACAGGACCCTCTCGGGCAGACAGCTTTCCAGATCCTCCATACCTTACACTTAATGAGTGAGGAGAGGTTTCAACCACCCCCTCTCACCTTCATTTACTCCAAGCGAGAACCAGGATTGAGATTGAATCATATGGCACCTGGGGATCACGATGATCCCTTCTGTGACTAAACTCGATGCCTTTGGCCCCTTTTGCACAGCTCTTTTTATTTTCCAAGTGACCATGGGCTATGACCTTGCGTTTATTCTTAAAGGCGCTTTCGGCGTTCGTGAATAGGAAGGAGATGATCCTTGCTTATCACAGTTGCAATGAGAGAAACACCGAGATGGATTAATTGGGTGCCACGCATCCCTCTTGGATTTGACGGTCCTGAACTCACTCGACGATACTGTGGGCTCGGGTCCTAGACGTTCTTGGCACTTCGCGTCTCGGGGATATGAAGGAGTTTCTCCTTGTGCTTCAAAGTCACGATGGGCGAAAAGGCGAGGAGCCTAATCACGCACCAGGTGTCCCCTTTGGATGGACGACTGAGACTGCTCTGTGATACTGCGGGCCCGACTCTGGGCACTTTCAGTGCTTTGGGGTTTCAAGATGTAGAACGACATGGAACCCTCACCCTTCAAACTTTGGAATGCCGAAAAGCCGACGTGACTAGATCTCGCGCCATGCATCCTTTGGATGGACAACTGCTATCCTTTCCTGCATGTAATATGGGCGCTATCCATCGCTCTAATATCGGCGTAACTCCGCTAACCGCGATTTCCCGCCGACCGTCAATCTGCTCCTATGGATGAATATGGATCATCGACAATATAATTTCGCCCGCTTACTTGCTTGGAAGCTTGAAACGAGATTTTTCGGTGCTGCGTTTGGGCGCTTCTCGTGCAACTTGCAGACCTGAATACTCTTGTGCCCAAGACAAGAATTGTTACTAACATTAGGCTCCATGGGGGATAGAGTCATCCCTGTGATGCTCTAAGGACTCATTTGCAGTTCCAGTGCCTTGTTGTTGGGCTATGGGGTCATTTATTTAAAACTTAAAGATGGAAAGGAAAAAACATATTTACAACCGCGAAAGAGCCATGTGCAGCTCAAGAGAAAAATCTTTTTAGGAAATGCCCATTCATAGGGCCGTTGAAAGCTTCTCGATACTTCAAATCCCGTAACCTATAGGTATTATTCGATAATACTTTGGAGACTTTGAAAGGCCCGATCCACAAGGCTTCAAATTTTCTATGCTTGCCTTTATCTTGTTTAGGAGCATCCCATTTCAGTCATCAGGCTCCTCTCGATGATCCTGGAGGAATTTTGCTACAGGAATGACTAAATGAGAAGGAAAAACAACCTCTGTTCCATAAACTAATTGGAAAGGAGAGATGCCTATATATCTCTTCGTGGTCGCTCGATCGACCCATAGAGAAAATTTCAATCTTGAATGCCAGGCCTTCTTGTTGTCTTCCAACAATCTTTTGATGATCCTTATCAGGATTTTGTTGGAGGACTCTACTAAACCATTGCCCTGGGGATAGTATGGGGTGGAGTGAATCAGTTTGATCCCAAATTGCTCACAGAACTTGGCTAACGGCTCAGCCCTGAAAGAGGTTGCGTTATCAATGACAATCTTACTTGGGAAGCCGAATCTTGTGATGAGTTCTTCTAGGAATCCAATGATTACCTTGTGGGAAGCACTCCTGGTGGGGATAGCTTCAATCCACTTGGTAAAGAAATCTGTAGTAGTCAGGATCCATCTATGTTTCCCACTGGAAGCGAGGTGAATTTCTCCAATGAAATCTAGGCCCCATTGCTGGAAAGGTCCTGAAACAACCATAGGATTTAATGACAAAGACTTGAGCTATTGTTTTCCTGCAAATCTTTGACATTTGATGCAGGCTCTGACCCTTATGCAGACATCAGTGAATACGGTGGGCCAGTAGTATCCAGCCCTGAGGATTTTGTAGGCCGTGGTTTTCCAGAAATGGTGCCCTCCACATAGGCTGTTGTGAAATTCAACCATGATCATGTCAGCCTCTTTTGGATCTACACATTTCAAAAGAAACCCCAGGGGTTCTTTCCAATATAAAACTTGATCGATAAGGCAGTATCTGACTGCTTTGAGCTTCAGAGCTTTTTCCTTGTTTCTTTGCAGGCCGTCTAGAGGCCGCAACTCTTGCAG
Organism: Picea engelmannii; assembly: GCA_009831015.1. NCBI lineage: Eukaryota > Viridiplantae > Streptophyta > Pinopsida > Pinales > Pinaceae > Picea > Picea engelmannii. Next base: position 728,817 of record ML778260.1, read on the forward strand.
AAAATATATGACATCCTTATACCAGGGACATCGAGCCAATGGGGGCTCCCTTTGAGGGTCTATTTCAGACAGCTGATCCCGCTGAATTCCTAAATATTCGTTGATGAAACTTACCCCCAAAGCTAGGAAATTTGCTTAAGCCAATAGCTTGGCTAAACCTTGACCTTTGATCAATTTGGTAGGCTTTATTTCCAGGTCAAACTCCAGAATCTTGGCTATCCACTTACTCCTCCTCTCGTCTATGTCAGGCTGAATAAGAATGTCTTTAACAGCAGCTGAGGGGACATAGGCAATGATTTTTGACTGCAGGACATAGGTTCTAAAGGCCTTGAGAGCCTTGACCAGGGCATAGGCCTGCTTCTCCATAGTGTCATACCTGACTTCGACATCCCTCAATGCTCAGCTGAAATAGGCGATAGGCTGCTCTAGCCCAACCTCATTTTTCTGTAATAAAACAGCAGCCACCGTGTCAGGTGAGGCAAAGGAAAAAATAAGGAAATCCTTCGAGTAATCGGGACTGATGAGCACAGGGGCTTCAATCAAGGCCTTATTTATTTGCTCAAAGGAATTTTGCGATTCAGAAGTCCACCTTACTTCATTTCCCTTCCTTAACATGGCTGTTATAAGTTTTACCTCCTCAGCAAAGTTAGGAACAAACCTCCTCAAAAAATTAATCTTGCCAAGGAAAGATTGGACCTCCTGTTGTAGGAAAATCTGCCTGCGGACAAGTAGATCGACCTCTAAGGCTTGACCTTAACCCTAGACAGAAAAGTGCTTATCATGGACACTGAATTTCTTTTGAATCTATCTAAGCCTAATGCATGAGAAGGAAGAGTAACAGA
>ML778261.1:0-18058 GCA_009831015.1 Picea engelmannii
TTCCTTATCATAAATAGCTTATACAATGTTCAAGAGATAACTCAAACCAATACAGATAGTCCTCTCCAAGAGATGCGCCACCCTTCTTCTCCTCTCTCCAACTTGTAATTGCAGCTTGCCTCATAAGAGAATGAGCAAGTGAGGCGCTAGCCTCTTATTTATATCAACCTGGCATGTGTGAAAGGTCACCATCTGGCAGGGCTGACCTCTCACTCTGGGTGGGTAAACCCACCTTTAATTAATTCTGGGTCTTCCATTATAATTGTTGGGGCCGACTTCTTATTGTGCACTTTGTAATTGTCCGATGACCAATCCGCAAAAGGGGATTTGGTCCTTATACAATTACCGACATGATTAATCCTCAATGGGGATTAATCCAATAACAACAATAATAATAATGACATGATTAATCCTCAATGGGGATTTAATCCAATAATAATAATGACATGATTAATCCACAATGGGGATTTAATCCAATAACAGAATAATAATAAGAATGCTCTTCGCAGTTACATTATTTCAACAATCTCGGATCTACATTATTCACTTGTTTTCATGCATAGATTAATCTAGTTTCAATTTAGGTCTGCACTTGTAATGGGATATTTTTGTGGAAACATAGCTCAAGTAGATTTGTTTCCTTTTTGTAAATTGATCTAAGTTTAAATATCGTCATTCACTTATGGCACTTTCAATTTATTTTTCATTCTTTTACCATTTTCCATTTCTATTTTTGTAAATTTTAATTTGCAACAACTTAGTCTAGTTTTAGTTCAAATATGCTCTTTTAATGGAAGAGTTTTATGGGAATGTATCTCAAGTAGATATCTTGCCTTTTGAAAAGTGATATGGGGTCAAATCCTAACATTTAGTTACCATTTTTCATTTATATTTTGCAATTTTTATCATTTTTTGGTTTTATTTCCATAAATTTTAATTTATAGATAGTAAGCACTAAAATCGACACTAAATCCTGTACTAAACTTGGTTCTAAAATCAATTCTAAACCCGATACTAAATCTAGCACTAAACCTAATGCTAAATATTAAAAGTAGTTTAACATCAACATTTTCACTAAGAAATTCTCTCGGGTTTTGCAAGAAAGGTGAGGTGTACAAAGTTGCTTGAATATTGTTAGTCAAATTTTCACCAATAGGATAAATTCTATTCAATTATTTCCCACTATGTCTAGAACTAATGTGTCTTTTAGTGTCATGCCTAGTGGACTTCTACTCTTGGAGGCTTCATCAAGAGTGATGTGAGTGGGGCAATGTGGTGGATAATGTAAGGGCATCTTCTTGTCTATGATTTTTTCATTGTTATAGTTACCTTTGCTTCCATGCTTGGTTCTCATTCCATTTGCATTGTGAATTCATGGCTAGTTCCACCATTAGCAATAGCACCTCCACTATGTGTGAGGTTTGCCACTTCAATTATTTATTATACTATTTTCATATGTAATCATTGATTGATTGGCTTATTTAACATTTTATATTCTTGATACTCAGGGACTGAGCAATATAGCTTACAATAGGCTTCAAAACGATCTGATTGAGTGGCAAGTTAATCCCCTTGTTGGATTCAAGCATAAAGTCACAAATAATCTGTAAAGGTTTTTGCTTCTTTTAACACCACAATTATAATTTATTTTTTTCTCTTCTTTCTTTACACGTATGCATTTGAGAATTTAAATGTATGTAAATGTGTAGGCAGATTATTGAAGTGAGTGATACATGGGGAAATGTATATTCCAATGAACCTTACGAACTAGAAGCTTATTTTCCAGAGTATTATCTCATGGAAGCCCCTCATGTTATGGTTATTGTATCTTATTCTATGTCATCTAGTTTTATTTTATGGTATCGTATTTTGTGTCTACAATTGAATTTTATGTGCACTATAGGGTGTTTTCTTATCCCTTGCTCATTTGCATCCTCATAGCTATAGCAATGACCATATCTATCTCGATATGGTATTTTTTCACTTTTTATTTTTTGGTATTATTTTCTACATGCTAATATTTTTGTATTCAATTAAAATAAAATAGACAATTTTGAATAAATTTAAAGTGCAAATAGAAATTTCCCCAGACTTCTTTAAGAGAGCACTAATATCTATAGGGTTTTGACAATCTTTTAGGGTGGTTTAACACCCTTCATAAAATGGATATCTTGTCAATTTGGTCAATTTTCAAGCGGGAAGTTCAATGGGTATTTTTTACTTAATAAGCAACTCAAAAATGAAGGTGGGCCATTAGACATTTTAGAAGCTATTGAGAAGTGCGACCATGATCTAAAATTTCCCCTTATCGTGAGGATTCATGCTATTACATATGGACATGTTCTCACATCCAACTTTCAAGTATTTAATTTGTTTGGTAGTTGATAGCAATTGGCAATGTAATTTTATAACAATTATTTTTCAAGTCCACTCTCATATCAGATTCCATGTTAATTTATATTTAAGTTAAAATGTACATGAAATTAAAAATTGTTTTAGATAGATTTTCCTATGTTAATTAAATCAAGTCTACTTTCAATGTTACAATCAATGTTACAAGGTAGTTTGTTGTATTATTAGATGTTCTATATATAGTACTTTTATGGGCTTCATTTTAATGACTGGCTTTGACATGAAATATTTTTTCTCAAGTGTGTTCCTATTGTTTTTGTTTCATGTGGTTGTAGCTAATCTTAGCCAAGGTCGTGTTTATTAATCCATATTTCTTTGTGAGTGACACTTTGTATTACACATGGAAAATTTCTTTCCCCAGATGTCTACTCCTTTCTATATATTGAGGTGAATATATTTTTGAATCATTTTATTACATATTTTCTTATTTATTTTGATATATCAATTTATCATTATTATACCTTTTTCTCATGAAGAATTTTTTTCCATATATTGAGTTTAGTCCAAAATTTCAAAACTTCTATGTTATTACTATGTTTAATTAACAAGCATTTTATACTTGCTACAATTACTCTCACCACTGAGCCCAATTGACCTAATACATAATGATATAAACTATAAAGTAAAATTGTTAATCTAATATTCATTATTAGTGAATAATGCATGGCATTTGACTTGTAATGAAGTTTTTTTTTTTTTTTCAATAGAAAATTAGCTCAAAATTATATTAAGATATAATTGTTTTTACATAATATCAACCAAGTCCAAGCCCAGTCCTAACATGACTGATAATAAGCTCGAGAATAGATATAGACTGTCAAAGATCATATAGCTCCAAAAGGAGACAAATAGTCAAAAAGCAATACCGTGGAAGGTACACATACATAAGAAGGAAATGTTCAATACTATATACCGTAGACCAGAGAAAAAACTATCTTTAAAATATAGAAAATTAGAACATAGCAAGGTGCTTCAAAAGGCCTGCCCCTCCAGGATCCCATTGATAATATGTAATATTTCCTTCATGCTCCAGGAAAGCTTGTTTAGAAAGCTTATCCGCCTCTTTGTTGAAATCTCTCTAAATATGGTGGAAGCTAATAGCCTGGAATTTTTTCATAATTTCTTTAGTTCTAATATTCCAGCCTTCAATAGAACTTTCCTGTAGCTGACCACGATCATTGAGCCAGTCTATTATCACCCTGGAATCACCCATAGCTTGAATTTTTGGGAGATTAACATGACTGGCTATTGTAAGAGTGGTCCAAATACCCATGAGCTCAGCCTTAGTGTTAGTGTCTTCCCCACAGTTTAGAAACCATCTATAAACTAAGGAATCAAAGGTTTTAATAACCCCCCCTGCGCCACAAAATTTCCTATCACTTTGAGCAGCGCCATAAAAAAAAGCGATAGAAAAATCCTCAGAATGAGTGATCAGACATTCTATGATGGGTGGGAAAACTTGAGACGATGGTTGTTGCTTGAAAAGTGCCAAAACCTTAATAAACATTGATTGATCTGAAGGGACTGCACTTTCAAAAATAGCCCTATTCCTTTCGGTCCAAATACACCAACAAATAATAGCTGCAAGAGTAGGAGACACAGTTTTATCTTTAATCCAAAAATAAAAACATTCTGAGAGAGTTTTACCTTCCCAAATTCTTTTATGATTTTGAATAGTTTTGATTCTATTCCAGACCTTTTTTGTAAACATACAATAAATAAAAATATTATTGATATCCTCTGTGCATTTTTTGCATAATACACACATGTTTGGACCTTCCTAGCCCTTTTTCTGTAAAATGTCCCAAGTTAATATTTTTTGATTCGTCACCAACTATACGAAGAGTTTAATTTTAAGCTGAAGATCCCACTTCCACAAATTATGCATCCAACTAATCAGAAATGAAAAATTAAAAGTAGAGAAAAGTGCTAGATAATCATTTTTAACAGAGAGAGTACCAGAAGAGTTACCTCCAGTCCACATGAGTTGGTCTGGGGTATCTCTAATATTTATTCTAGCTCCAATAAGAGCTTTCCTGTAAAGATCCCATTCTTCTGCCAGGTTACCATTTAGTTCCAGATGAGAGCTTCGTATCCATTTTCCATAATAATCGGGGGACGATTGATGAGTCGTTGCTTAGGCAAGAAACGATATATTTTTCTTATGAAGGTGATCGATAAGATCCTTGGAGAGAATCGCTTTGTCGCCCATCCCAAAAATATGATCTCTTCTTATTGAAATTAGGTCACCGGAACCCGACAACCAATTGAGCCAGTGGGTAATAAGATGAATAGAATTTAAAAGATTGTTCCAAATCCTCGAGGCAGAGTTTTGTTTGAAAGTGGCAGAACGAAACCAATTTATGATAGTGGTATTGTGAAGACATGTGTCCTTGATTATCTTGTGCCAAATGCCATCTCTATTAAGGACACGCCAGAAGGTATTTGAATTTAGAGCTTAATTGAAAAGAGATAAATTGCAAAATCCCCAGTCGCCACAGGATTTTGGACGAGATAGAATATCCCATCTACAAAGTGGTAATGATTTGTCTCATTGTTCCCATTCTATAAAAAAATGAACATTATTTTCCAAATCTTGTTGATAATTGTGCGCTGAATAAGCTCCAGAGACATCCAATAGATCAGTTGACCCTCCAAGACTGATTTTAGTAGGATATATCGACCTCCCAAAGATAGCCACTTATTGCACCAGTGGCCGATCTTTTTTTCCATTTTTGATAATTAACCAGTTCCAATCCGCTGCCCGCTGCACACCAGTCTTCAAGTAATAACCCAAATATTTGAAACTTGTATTCAATGCTGAGAAAGTACATGGTTGAATGGATTTAAAGGAAGTAAGATCCAGCTTTGTAATGCCTTCATAATGCATGGTTAATTTTGAAACATTTACTTGTAGACCGAAGGCTTTACAGAAAGAGACAATGAGATTTTCAATTTATGACCGCTCTTGTAAATCAACTTTCGTCAATATTAAGACATCATCCACGAAGAATGAATGGAGAATGTTAAGCATTCTGGAAACTTTGATACCTGAATTCTTGTTCTCTTCTTTGCTCTTTTTTAATAAGAGGTTGAGACCTTCCATTACCATGGTAAAAAGTAATGGAGACAATGGGCACCCCTAGCGCAAACCACGTCCACTCCTAAAGAAATCTGTAGTCTCACCATTGATTAACACCGCATAAGTGGGCGAAGTAACGCAACTCATAATCCATTTTGTCACTTGAATGCCAAACCCCATTTGTATTAAAATCAATCTAAGCAGATCCCAATCTATGCAATCATAAGCTTTGTGTAGGTCCAGTTTGAGAACTAGAGGTTTTACTTTATTTTTTGTTATACTGTGTAGAGATTCGTGAGCTGTACCAATAGCATCATGTATCCTCCTGCCTTTTAGAAAACCTAACTATTCCTCAGAGAAATTGCAAGATAGTATAGGTTTAATCCGGTTGGCAATGACTTTAGAAATCAATTTATAACACAGGTTACATAATGAGATTAGCCTATAATCCCCGAAAGAAGTGGATTTGTTTTCTTTTGGGATAAGGGCCAGAAAGGTTGAGTTTAGGCTTCCCGTTATAGATCCATTTTTCCTTGATTCCTCAATCATCTGAACAAGATCTTCATCAACCAGACCAAAAAAAGTGGAGAAGAATTCCACTGTCTAGCCATCAAGGCCAGGACTCTTATCTCTCTTGAAAAGGGATAAAACATCTTTTACCTCATCTAAAGTCACTGGAGCATATAGATTATTTGCCTCCTCATCAAAAACCACCTTGGAAAAAATATTTGTAACTTGGACCTATTCATTTGTAAAGGAAATATCACGGGATTTGAAAAAAATCTTTAAGTATTGAACAACCACGTCCTTTATTTCTTTTTGACTTGTGTGCCCTATGCCATTTTCATCAATAATTTCCCAAATATGATTTTTTATGTGCCTGTGATTTGCGAAATGGTGGAAAAATTTTGTATTTCGATTCCCGCTTTTTACCCATATCGCTATGCTTTGTTGCCTCCATTTTTCTTCCTTATCTCGAAGAATCTTGTTTATTTCCATCTCTAAATTGCCAAGAAGTAATTATATTTCTGTTTGAGAATAATCAACCACAAAACTTAGAAAAGTGTCTCTAATTTGAGTTTCCAGAGACTCCATGCGCTGCACTATATCTTTATCTATCTGCTTTACCCATTCTTTAGTCTTTATTTTTAGGTCCTTTAGTTTCCAAACCAGTCTACGTTGGTATCCTCCTTCGGTCATGAACTTAGGATCACTCCACACCTGATAAACTATATTTTTATAATCTTCTTCAATCAGCCAAAGGGGGTTATGTAATATCCCCAAGGACGAGCCCCAGTTGTATTTATGAATTGTAAACATGTTTTGTAGGCTGGTAAGTCGAGTGTTGATAAGCTGGTGGGCTTATGTGTTTATTAGGCCGGAGAGCCTAAGTGTTAAAGGCCAGGAGCCTATTTTTGTATATGTAATTATGCAGATCATTAATAAAGATTAAACATCGTTGTGTGCAGACCGACCACGAAGAAAGAGTGATGGGGGAATAATCTTCCACAAGGTGGGTAAGGGAAAGGAGGCTGAAAGGTTGGAAAGAGGGGCTAAGATTAGGGGCTTAAGTCCTTGAGAATAATAATTTATTATTATTCCAAAGTTGTGTGAAACACATGATTTTATCCTAAGTTCCTGGGAAAGGGAACGGGTGTGAAGTGGAACTCATGCAACTGTAGGAAGACATGTGTCGACCTAGGCGCATGCAGCTATAGCTGGGAAAGTCATCACTATTGGGGGAATCCTATCCATTCTTCCCCATCCTCCTTGAATTCCATTTAGCTCTAGGATCGACCTCTGCATACCCTCACGCATCTCTGGAACCAAAAACCATGAAATCGACCTGTGTTGTTTTACTGTGAAGCCTAACACATCTTGGATATGGTTTGAACCATGTTGTGTCTTAGTGTGGACTGTTTCCATTTTTGGATGTCCATACCCAAATTCCTGTTGTTGTTGTCACCCGTGAGTTAACCGAATTGTTATTGTTGTTGTTGTTATCCTCACCTTGTGGGAATTGAGTTGAAATTCGTTGAAGAAGTGAGTTGTTAGGCCCGTGGTTGAAGAAGAGGGTTGCCAGGCCCATGGTTGAAGAGGCAGGTTGTCAGGCCTGTGAGCATCTCTCTCCAGGTGAGAGAGTTTGTTGGGAAGTGGTTTTCTCCTAGAGACAGTCTAGCACCAGCTACGGAGCTCTTAGAATTCTTGATCTGGCCTGTTGTCGAGACCCTAAGAGGGGAAGTGGAGAAGCTGATGGATTGTGGAACAATGAAGGTGCATATTCCCTTGGTGGAACAGGTGTGTGGGGAATGAGAGTCTGTGAGTAGTGGGCGTAAGAAGTCTTTTGTAGAGAATCCTTCCAGTTGCACTGTGCAGTTTCCTGTAACCTTAGCCTAGTCTAGGATTCCCTTTCCCTGGGTGGAGCTTAGTCCCAGCTCGGGGGTGACCCACTGCTGAGCGTGATGAGTAGTGTGGTCTATGGCTGGGAGGTTCATGGAAGGCCTGCACGCAGTTGGTGGTATTCTAATAAAATATAAGTACCGCTTTTATGTTCATTTACATGTTGTGTAATGGTACATATGTTGTAATTGTTGAGTATTGCCTCTGTATGTTGTATATGTTGCATGTGTAGCCTTACTGTTATTTCCGCATTATTATGTTATATATATGTAGAATAGTCATTCTATGTTTATATGGATGTGTATGTTTCCGCAAGTATCTATGTGTGGCATAGCCCCGTAGTTTAAGGTTGGAGCTATCACAGATTAGAGCAGTAAAAGACAACTTTAAGGTTGTGTTGGTAGCATTACCCAGCTCATGATGGTCGGGGATGTTATAGTTTGGTATCAGAGCTAAGTAAAGTGTCTGAGTAGTGACATTGCTCGACCTGTTGGTGGCTGGGGATGTTACAAATTGGTATCAGAGCCAAGGTTTCAACACTGAGCCTGGATGGGCCATGTTAGTGGAAGTTGAAGAAAAAGTTTCGGAAAGAATTGTTGTCAAAGTAGACAAAATTAGAGTTTAGAACCAAGGTTTCAACGTCGAACCTGGATGGGTTGAATAAGTGGTCTCTGGACCCAAGGTTTCAAGTGGAAATTGTGTCTGGATGAACCAATTCTGAATCTCAGAATGTTCCTGAGTGCCAAGAGGTTACTTTGGTCATGTTACGAAGCTCAGGAGGTGTAGCAGCATTATAAAACCGCGACAGGAGTGGTATTTGGCCACAGAGAAATAAATCACAACACTTGTGGCGTAGGGGGTCGCCGGATCTATGCACAAGTGGTTGTGAGTCGTTAGAGCTCATGGCAGATTGTAATTTCGGAGTTTGGCGATCGGGAGAAGAGAGATGTGCTGATGCACAAACTTTCGAAGCCCCGAAGTGGATCTACACCGTAGATCTGGGGAGGAGAGCTCGACCGTTGGATAACGGCAATGCTAAAAGGTCAAATGCAGTAGTGAAGGGTGAAAGCTCCCGAAGAGCCGAAGTAGTGAGTCATGATGACGTCACTTGGATTGACATGGACACATGGGTTGTGTACCACGTATAAGTGGGTTCCGAACACGTGGAATATTGAAATGCCATTTGGAATGTGATGTGTGTCACCCATCTGAATGGGCCATGTATCAGCCGCTAGTATTCTGCCATGTGGCAACCTGTATGAGTAGGGTTAGTGGGGCCCGAGGTTACGCAACGAAGTTAAAGGTCGGGGGACCCACGGTGGCGTTGATCACGATACATCAAGATCAATGGCCAGAAGGCATTGCAGGGACCCAAGTTGCAGGGAAGTTAATTATCCAAGGTGGTCCCGCAATCCAAACCACGGTTTCACCGAGGGGTTACGTGTCAACGTCAGAAGAATTGCGAGACAAAAGGTGGGTTACTCCAAACCGCTATCGCATGCCCTCGCAATTGGAAAACGTAAGTGATGTGACGTAATGATGTCAACAAAGGTGACATGGGAATGTTTGAAGATTAACGGTTTGGGATGTGCGGATTTGAAATCCTCCGAAGTCCCGAAGCTTCGAAGTTCTGGAAATCAGAGGCACGAGGTTCCATAGTGAGTGTCAGTCGTTGGATGTTAGGTAGACATGGACTGATGATCTGCCCTACTTCGCAAGTTTGATAATCCAGAACTCCGAGAGATTGTTGTGTGGTGCTTTGAAAACATCTGAAGCCGAAGGCTCGAGTAAGAACCTAGTGATCTAGTGCTTGTTCATGGCCCGCGATCACCTGGATTGGGGACTGAGAGAAAGGGGCTAGTGCCCGAAAATTATTACAGAGCAGAGAAGAGCTCGGAAAGAAAATAAAATCTGAACGTTTTCTTAAATCATATTGGTTTATGAATGTTGTGGGATTTGTTAAGGAATGATGGCCTAACAAATTCCGGTTGACTGTACGTTGTGTTTGCAGAGTTCAATGAGTGTCAGAAAAATATCGAATTTTCATAGAGCGCTTAGGAGACACTCATAGAGATAACAGAAAAGCAAGTTTTCCTGCATATAGTGTGTTTATGTATTTGTGTTCATTATTATGTTTTTATTTGTTGTTCATGGTTTGAATGCGTAAAATGGTGAAGTATTGAATAAGTTTCAATTGTTTATCTTCTTTGAGTTTCCGAGTGCAAGGAGTGCATATTGTCCGCAAGGAGTGTGTTGACAGAGGTAAGTTAACCTCGGAGAAGCTTAGGAGAGATATTGTTGAACCTTCATTAACAAAAGTGAAAAGAGTGCACAGAAATAACTCTGTGTTGAGTTCAGAGAGAGATAGAGTCACTCAGAACTCTGTAGGGCTCTGTCAGGCGAGCATCGAGTGAGTGCAAGTGTGCACAGAGAGAAATCTTTGTTGAGTTTAGGGAGAAGAGTATCAGAGGAAGATACTCATAGAGCTGTTGAACACTCTGTAGAAAATGCTCAGCAAGGTGTGCTTTGAGGAGAAGGTTGCCAGGAGGGCACGAAGTTTTCCTTTGAAATGAAACGGAAGGGCCGAGACCCTTAAGAGACTGAGTAAATCGAGAAGATCAGAAGAGATAATGCAAGGAGTGTGTGGGAGATGGAATCATTCTAAGTCCTAAAGCTCAGAAGAGATAACGCTTACGAGAGTGAAGACGAGATACAAGAGGCGGACTCGCAAGAGACAGGTCAAAGGCTAAAGCCTTTGAACACTGACAAAATCTTCCAAGGCGGAAGAAGTCAAAAGCCAAGGAGGAGGAGAAACAACTGAAGTAAATCTTAGCCATTGATCACCAGGGGATACATGCCAACAGATTAGAGGATCCAGAGAAATCGCTTCGAGAGTTTAGTTTGAGATTTGAAATCGTCGAAGCCTGAATAGCCAAAGCAGCTGGGAGCCGTTGATCTGGGTTGGACAGGTGTCACCAGTTCACAAACTTTGGAGAATCGTACTCCAGGGTTTTTTATGAACTTGTGTTTTGGAATGTCCCAAAGCACTGGAGCCCGAAACGTCTAAGGGTCATTGATCCGAAGGAAGGAACGTGGATTGTTGATCTGTGAGGAGACACGTGGAGGACAAAGACTCAGTCTGTTGGACAGTTGTTGATCTGAAAGTGGACGCGTGGTGCTAGATCTGGAACTCTGGGTATGGATCACTCCTGAGGAAAGTAGGGGGTGAAAGCGTCGAAGCCTCGAAGGAGATCTCGATCATTGATCTAAGAGGAGGTCAAAGGACCGCCGATCTGGTCTTGGTCGGAAAGAGCTGAAGTCCCGAAGAGAATCATGGTCGTTGATTTGGAGAGGACGCGTGACAAAATATCTGTCACTCCGGGGAAATTCACTCCGGAGATTTGTGTGTGTGGAGATGTGAGAACTCCCGAAGGCCGGAGAACTGGAGTTCATCAGAACCATCTAATTGTTGAGGATAGGTGTCAATAGATCTTCCACTCTGGAAGATTGTCATATGGGGAAAAGAAGATAGTTGAGAGTTGAAACTTCCGAGGGCCAGAGAGCCGAAATCAACCTTAGTCATTGATTTGGAAGGGAGCTACGTGTCGACAGATCGTGTAGATCTGGGATCGCGTGTGGAAGGAGGAAAGAAGGTAGAAAAGGGAGGATAGATAAAAGTTGTTGATTGCGGATCATCGCCAAGGGATTGAAGATCAACGAACGAGATGGATTGTGGGGCCAGAACTTGCTCGGATGTTAAAAATATGAGAGTGGGCTGTAATTTATACCACGATTTTAACAAAGTGATGTGTGGCAGCTGAAGGTGAATTGCAGGGTGAAAAGCGGGTTGGCCTAAAACCACTCTTGCCAATGCTCGCAATCATCGTTTTCCATGAGGTCATAGCCCAGGGTCATATGAAGGAAAGGGCTAATGAAAAAGGGGCTAGTGCTTGGAACTTGGAGTTTTGAAAGCACGCAGGAATAGCCTGCGGGTCTGTCAGGACCTGCACAGAGAAGGAAAGGGGACCTTTGTAAGATTAATAGGGGTCTAGTAAAGGCTCGAAGAGTCAATCAGAATCAGCATTTGAAAAGATCCTAGACCGGGAGGTCGTGGAACCCAGAAGGAAAGGGGGGTTGCATCAGGAGCATAAGAAGATCCAGGAATCCGGGAAGAATTGTAGACTTCTGGGATCAACAAGGAAAAGTTTTATAGAGAGAAAGAAGTTGTTGCAATTTCCGTGGCAGCAAGTATGTTATGGCTTGTTGGGCCAGTCGAAGGAAAGAATGCTTGCATGTTTGCAAGTGTTGTTGGTGATGTTGTTGCATAAGGAGGGAAGCAACCGAGAGCTAAAGTGTTGGTTATAAGTTTGATAAAAGAAGCATAAAAGCTTCTACTGCCATCAGACATTCAGGTAGTATAAAATTTATTAATGGAAATCATGCAAGTATGAGTTTTTATTACTCTTTTTTCATAATTGTTGAAAGGAAATTTAGGTAAGAATTTCCTCAGCCAAAGTTATTTTATAAAATCACATGATTATATTATTGAGTGCATACCACTGGATGTGGTAAAGGCTGGAGGCCTGTATTAATTCAAATCTTTTAACTTCTGAATGCACACACTGACATAGTAGAATGTCATGTTAATTTGGTTATGGGGTAATAACCAAAGAATTAAAAGATAAAAACTTGTTATAGGAATGAATGTCAGTAATCTAGTCATGTATGAGACTGGGACATGGTTGGATATGGCAAGGTATGGATATGGAAAGGTTATGAGCCGCACAGGTACTAAAATATTCCTACCTTTAAATAAAACTTGGACTGCAACCTTTTTGCTAACACTAATGAACACCACAGAATTATATTCTTGGTGTAGTGCTCGGGTTGAAAAGGAAGGCATCCAATTAACTAGGAAGACAATAGGAAGTGTGTGGAGAATGTGTCAACACATTGGCCAGAATTCCAATTCATGGATGGTGAGATACATGACTGAGATAAAGAGCATTATGTAATTCAATACAAGGTGCACTGAATAAGAATGCATTGAGAATTGCACTCATGCATAGTAAGTGATAGAATTGTATACTAAATGCAATGGTTGAATATGTTTTGTAAGTACATGCATATATATTATTGCATGGAAATAATTGTTACTAACAACTGAAATGTTGTTAACTCAAGAAGTTGAGGACATTTCAGGGAGGTGTTAGACATTGAAACAATAAAGTTGCAAGTCAAGTAGTCACATGAGCATTGACTACAAAAAAATTTCATGTTCAGAAAAAGAAGTAATGAAGTTACAGATATTACTGTGAACATGCATATGCATATAATGATGAGTCATTCTATTTTATTAAATTGTTTGGTAATTATGATTGAATTGCTAGATGTAGACAATTCTAAGTTCACTTCATATGGTTCTATACATATTGCAATTGAATTATGATGTACAGAAAATACTGACAATTGTTGGCAGTATGCAATATGAAGCTTTGCAGGAAAATGGTATGCAGTTTGGTGCCTGTGGAAAACCACAAGGATGGTTGCATTCATAATATGGCAACAACCAAGATGAATTATGAAATAGAATTTCATGTTTTGGGGAAAAGATGAATTCCCTTTGAACTAAGTTTGATTTTCTAAATAAATTCTTTTATATTTTTAATGATAACTGCATGTGGGTGATGCAGATGAGATGATGTTGATTAAAGTTGGAATGTTGACTACGAAGAGTAGCTCGGGGAAGATGTTGATTGGAGACAAAAGATCTTACCCTGTGGATCCCTGGTGGATCTGAGTGTGTGTACACTTCTCCTTGGGTTGCCTTGGAGAAGGTTGTAGCCTTAGAGGGAGAAGTGTGCGGATAGGTTCCCCGGTATGAGGCCTGGAGGGTACCTGGAGACCTTTGAGGGCAGTTGGAACTTCGGGAGCCATGATGCTCTGAGGCTTCCTGAGTCGGCCTGTTGATGAAGCCCAAGGAAAGGGAGGAGTAGCAGCCGATGGAATGTGTGGCAGTGAAGGTGTACACTCCTGGGGTGGGACAGGCATGTGGAGAAGGAGAGACCATTGGTTGGAGTGTTATTGAGGTTTGGTACCTTGGTCTAGACCATGTTGATGTGGAAGGTCTTCTCAATCAAAAGATAAATACATTTCTTTATTTATTGTATGTTGTGTATCTTATATACATGTTATAATGTTATTAGAATTGCCTGTATATACATATATATATGCATTGCATTACCTGCGTCCATGACTGTACATAATGTGTTTCATGTTTCATTGCTTAAGAAATTTATACATGATGCTAATCATGTTATTGATTGGAATGTGATTCATGTGGAGCAAGAAGGCGTCTTGCAAGTGCATCATGTGCACATATTGGACTCGAAAGAGAAAACAGCTCTGAAATCGAGCCATAGGGCTTGTAAAGGTCCAGTGGACTAGGTACAGTCCTAAGGACGCAACATGAAAACATGAAGATGTTATGTGGGCAGAATACCCACATCTTTTTGAAGATTTTGGAAATCTTGTTGATGTTGTGTAAAGAGTTGCACTGAGGACAATGAAAAAATAAGGGGAGGGGATTGTAATATCCTCAAGGACGAGCCCCAGTTGCATTTATGAATTGTAAACATGTTTTGTAGGATGGTGAGCCGAGTGTTGATAAGTTGGTGGGCTTATGTGTTTATTAGGCCGGAGAGCCTAAGTGTTAAAGGCCAGGAGCCTGTTTTTGTATATGTAATTATGCAGATCATTAATAAAGATTAAACATCGCTGCGTGCATACCGACTACGAAGAAAGAGTGACGGGGGACTAAGCTTCCACAAGGTGGGTATGGGAAAGGGGGTTGAAAGGTTGGAAAGACGGGCTAAGCTTAGGGGCTTAAGTCCTTGAGAATAATATTTTATTATTATTCCAAAGCTATGTGAAAGACATGCTTTTATCCTAAGTCCCTAGGAAAGGGAACGGGTGCGAAGTGGAATGCATGTGACTGCAGGAAGACAGTTGTTGACCTAGGTGCATGTAGTTATAGCTGGGAAAGCCAACATTGTTGGGGGTTTCTTGTCCATTCTTCCCCATCCTTTTTGAATTTTGTTTAGCTCTATGATTGACCTCTGCATACCCTCACGCATCTCTGGAACCAAAAATCGTGAAGCTGACCTACGTTGTTTTACTGTGAAGCCCGACACATCCTGGATATGGCCTGAACCATGATGTGTCTTAGTGTGCACTATTTTTGTTTTTGGATGTCCATACCCAAATTTATGTTGCTGATGTCACTTGTGAGTTAACCAAATTGTTATTGTTGTTGTTGTTATCCTCACCTTGCGGGAATTGAGTTTAAACTAGTTGAAGAAGCGAGTTGTCAGGCTCGTGGTTGAAGAAGCGGGTTGTCAGGCTCATGGTTGAAGAGGCAGGTTCTCAGGCCTGTGAGCAGCTCTCTCTAGGTGAGAGAGTTTGTTGGGAAGTGGTTTTCTCCTAGAGAGAATCCAGCACCAGCTACGGAGCTTTGACAATTCTTGATCCGGCCTGTTGCCGAGACCCTGAGAGGGGAAGTGGAGTAGTCGATGGACTGTGGAATAGTGAAGGTGCATATTCCCGGGGTGGAACAGGCATGTGAGGAATGAGAGTCCATGAGTAGTGGGCGTAAGAAGGCTCCTGGAGAGAATCCTTCTAGTTGCACTGTGCAGTTTCCTATAACCTTGGCCTAGTCTACGATTCCCTTTCCCTGGGTGGAGCTTAGTCCCATCTCAGGGGTGACCCACTGTTGAGCGTGATGAGAAGCGTGGTCTATGGCTGGGAGGTTCATGGAAGGCGTGCACGCAGTTGATGTTCATTTACATGATGTGTAATGGTACATATGTTGTAATTGATGAGTATTGCCTGTGTATGTTGTATATGATGCATGTATAGGTTTACTGTTATTTCCGCATTATTATGTTATATATATGTAGAATAGTCATTCTATGTTTATATGGATGTGTATGTTTCCGCAAGTATCTATGTGTGGCATAGCCCAGTAGTTTAAGGTTGGAGTTGTCACAAATCAGAGTAGTAAAAGACAACTTTAAGGTTGTGTTGGTAGCATTACCAGACCTGTGATGGTCGGGGATGTTATAGTTTGGTATCAGAGCTAAGTAAAGCGTCTGAGTAGTGGAATTGCCCGACCTGTTGGTGGCTAGGGATGTTACAGGTTAAGTTTAAAAGGATAAGGTTTATACTTCGACAAAATATCCAACTGAAGTACTACAGGAGCATGATCGAAGATGAAGGGATACTCCACCCAAGTGTGATATAAGCCGCACTCAGATAGTAAACCATCAGAAACAATGCATATGTCTCGTCTCTTTGCTATAGTATGGATACCTTTCCGTCCATTGCGCCAAGTTAGAACCACCTTATCTGGTCGTATGTCCACTAAATTCTTTGACTGTAATAATAACTTGTAAAAATTTTCCAAGGAGCCAACAGAGTTAGTTCCTCCCCACACTTCCTCAATCGAAAGGGTGATATTTAGATCTCCTGCTAAGATCAAGTTTTCAAGAGACATTAGACCACTATCCACCACTAACTCTCAAAAGGCACGTCTATTCGAGCACGACCCATAGACATTTATGAGAGAGATTTTTCTGGTTGGCAGTTACTTTATCTGTCAGGAAAATGCCTCCACAAGTAAGAAGAGGTTTAAAAAAAAAATATTAGGATCCCAAGATACCAATAAACCACCAAAATTACCAAGAGAGTTAACAGCGCAAGAAACCCAAGAAGGATGAACTGTATTCACAAATTCTCTAGCTCTCTGTTCATGAACTAAAGTCTCCTGTAAAAAAATAATCTCTGGCCTGACACGATCCAAAAGACGTCGAAAAGAGGCGACCTTAAGGGTGCCCCCTACCCCTCTAATATTTAAAGAAAGTAGAATCATTATTTTGACCTTGCTAGCCTTCATTGCTCTAAGTGCCCCACAATCTGTGGCTGAAGAATCATCGACATAGGTCTGATTGTTCACACCTACCAGTTTTTACCGAGAGCTTTGAGTCTTGATGGGAGAGTGTTCAATGCCTAAACCTATTGACCATGCAAACTCCTTCCCCATCCCTTCCACTCGAGAGGTAGAGGTGTTGGGTTTCCCCCCAACAGAGGAATCATCCACAACATAATTACCTAGGTAGACAGGTAAAGGAACAATTGAATTTTGATCACGAATGAACGGTAGTAGAGAATCAAGTACAGCGGACAGAGAAGATTTACTATCTTTTGATTCCCTACAGCCGGGAATCACAACAGTTGAATCCGATAAAGACAAGGGTAGGGAGGAGGCATTGTTCATATGCCCCTGCTCTAAAACAGTGGGAGAGGAAGCTGGTAAAGGAGTTGAGACATGGATATGATTCACAGGCAAAATAACAGAGGGTAAGTAGGGTAAGTCGTTCATAGATTTGTAAGATAAATTTGGCTCAAGGCTAACACAATCATTTTTCAACGAAGCTGAGGGAAGATTAGTCAAACAAGGATCCATTTCCTTTGTGGTTGTGCGCTTCAGCCAACCCGATGAATCCAATGCCTCACGTTCCCAAGAAGTTAAAGTATCAAAAAAACTTGTAATGAAGTTGAATTTACCACCCCAAAGCATATGCATGAATTTCTTGGACCTACTACACCATTATCAATGGAGAACTTTCTTGGTAGCCTTGAGTTATAGTTGAAATCCTTTGGGTTGTTTTCTATAGTATAATTTTTTTCTACCTCAAAATATCTTTTATTATTTAATTTCATTTTTGTTTCCTTTCTTTGGATCACTATTTTTTTAAACTTTTTTGATTGTTTTTACATAGTTTTTATCTATCTCAAAATATTTTTTATTATTCAAGCTCATATTTCTCTTTCTATTGTTTGGAATAACTCTTTTGGATTGTTTTTACATAATTTTTTATCTATCTCAAAATATCTTTTATTATTCAATCTCATATTTCTCTTTCCATTGTTTGGAACATTTATTTTTCTGATATAATATTTATTATTACGCCGAAAGGCGTATACCTATTGACAATGGGCACAATTAATCACCTTTTAATCATACATTTCAATCTTAGGGTTGGCAATTGAAGATGCTGGCATATTCTTCGTCGTCCTCTCTAATCAATGGATGAGATTTTGATA
>ML778261.1:23406-54862 GCA_009831015.1 Picea engelmannii
TACAAAAATCAAGGAGCATCTCTATCTAATTAATAAAATCAACACGACAATGATGTCATAATGTATGTTGTAAGAGGAATATTTCTAACAGCAATAAACAACAAAATACCTTTCGCTCTAATTTGAGCAGATACAATGCGAGTTTATTCATTGTTTACAAAGAATGAAGTGTAATTCCATGCCCATGTATTGATGAATTTCTTCAATGAACTTGCACAATTAAAAAAGTCGAATGCGTTGAAATCCGTGGACTACGATTCTAAAGTTTGCATGCTTCCGTATCACTCCCCGTGCCAAGTGGGGTCATGTCCATTCTCCTCCCGTGATATCTCACGTTCTATTATCCTTTAAAGATGTAATGCAGAAGCTGGAAAGAGAAGAATCACTTTTTCAAAATTATATCGTGATCTTCATTATGATTTTATCATTCTTAAACATTGATTTCTTGGAAAATTGGCTATGATCTGATTTACTATTTAAATTTTTTATGTATTAGTTTAAATGGTAGTTTTGAGATTTGTCAGTATGTTAAATTTATTTATATATTTAAAAATGCAATTCAAATAACAGAAAATAACTATTTTATCTAAACTTACATAATCAAATTTCTATAAAAAAAAAATTCAAAAAATAAAAAGTTTATTCAACACCATTAAATATAATTCCATTAAATATAATTTTTATGTATGCCATATGCCTGTCTCCGAAGTGCAGCCCGTGCTTAGCCATTTCTTCCTGCAAATAGAGTCAATATCTTTGCAAAGGAGTTTGCAGCATAATACAATATTTCTGCTCTATATTTTGTGTGAAGGCATAAACACTTCTTAAACACCGTCTCGCAACCTTTCTCATTTCTTTAGGTTGATTGGACATGACTTTGACAGATATTGCTTTATGCGCGCCTGTACCTCTTTCATTTTCTCGTCAAACTTTATGTGAGTGGTTTTGAGAATCTAGGGTACAAGTAATTGCCTCTGAGCAAACGCAGCATTCTTTCGGGGAGTAGGGTACAATATTTCTGCTCTATATTTTCTGTGAAGGCATAAACACTTCTTAAACACCGTCTCGCAACCTTTCTCCGTCGTCATTTCATTTCATTTCTTTAGGTTGATTGGACATCACTTTGACAGATATTGCTTTATGCGCCTGTACCTCTTTCATTTTCTCGTCAAACTTTATGTGAATGGTTTTGAGAATCTAGGGTACAAGTAATTGGCTCTGAGCAAACGCAGCATTCTTTCGGCCAGGAAAGTGCAGGTTGATTGGAGATATTGCTTTATTCTTAATGTTGCACGGAGATATTGCTTTATCTTTAATGTTGTCGTTAAACTTTATATGACAGGTTTCGACAGCAAACATCCATTGCACTCCATCAGCAATCGTTCTATGATCGTTCGCTTCTTATCATACAAACATCTCATTATAAGCTGTCCAATATTCACCTGAAACACTGTTAAAATCTATTAATTTTTATTCGTGAATACGGTCATAACCAATTTTCCAAGAAATCAATGTTTAAGAATGATAGAATCATATTGAAGATCATGATATAATTATGAAAAAGTGATTCTTCTCTTTCCAGCTTCTGCATTACATCTTTAAAGGATAATAGAATATCACATGGGAGGAGAATCGACTTGGCAGAGGGAGTGATACGGAAGCATGCAAACTTTAGCATCATAGTCCAAGGATTTCAACGCATTGGACCTTTTTAATTCTGCAAGTTCATTGAATGATTTCATCACTAAATACACGGGCATGGAATTGCACTTCATTCTTTGGAAACAATGAATAAACTCGCATTGTATGTGCTCAAATTAGAGCGAAAGGTATTTTGTTGCTTAATGCTGGTTGAAATATTCCTCTTAGAACATACATTATGACACCATTTTCATGTTGAATTTTATTAATTAGATACGGATGTTCCTTATTTTTGTACCTATACATTTTCTTTATAATGCAATAAATATTATTTCATAAAAATAAATGTTCCAAACAATGGAAAGAGAAATATGAGATTTTGAGGTAGAGAAAAACTATGCTATGCAAAAACAACTCAAATTTTCTTTATAATGCAATAAATATTATTTCATAAAAATAAATGTTCCAAACAATGGAAAGAGAAATATGAGATTTTAAGGTAGAGAAAAACTATGCTATGCAAAAACAACTCAAATAATGAAATAAAATAATAAAAGATATTTTGAGGTGGAGAAAAACTACAAAACAACACAAAGGAGTTCAACTATAGCTCAAGGCTACCAAGAAAGTAGACATCACCTCTAAACCTTTCCATGGATAATGGTGTAGACATCACCTCTCCATGGATAATGGTGTAGACATCACCTGTAAACTAATCTAATTTTAAAATTATTATTATTATTATTATTTTTAAATTAGCTAATATTTTTTAAATTTGAAAAAATGTTAAAATTACAATTTAAATAACTAATTATTTAGAATTATAATTTTTTTATATTTCAAATTCTAATAAAAGTTAAACATTTTGACAAATTCTAAATAAATACATGATTAAATGTACAATGATGGATTAATTTTTATGATTTTAAAGAGATTTTACTTTAATATACTCGTATAAGTTGAAATAAATTATTGAAACCACTCATAATAATTCCATGATTCTTTAAAGCAGTGACATAAAGTAAAGTAAAGCCACTCAGATAATAATTCCTTGTTAACATATATTCTTTAAACGATTGACATGAAGTAAAGCCACTCACATAATAATTCCTTGTAATAATTCCTTGTTAAGATAGATTCTTTAAACCGGTGACTTGAAATTTGATAACGATTAAAGAGAGAGGCAAACAAAGCAATATGTCCCCACAATAGTGATGTCCAATCAGCGTGCAGTTTCATGGGTGATTAGATTATCACATCGAAAGAGATGAAACGCCGACAATGGGACGATGTTTAAGAATTGTCACTGCGTTCACAGAAAATATAGAACACACAGATACTAATACACTTCATATCCTCTGCAAAGGTATTGAATCCAAAGTCTCATTGTATCTGCAGGAAGCAATGGCTAACCAGCCACTAGAGTTTGGAGACGAGAATACGGCGGACGTAAGATTACATTTAATCGGTTCAGCTGGAGTCGAGTATACAGGAATTCCTGTTGTAGTTCATTCTCAAGTGTTGAAAAAGGCCGAGTTTTTTGAAATCAAGCTTTCCCGACGCCGGTCTTCGGATATGCGGCCGTTTGAGATCAAGGTAACATGTTCTTACCATCCTGAAAATTACATCAGATGTATTCAGCTCATGTATTCTTACGATACAGACGATCGCTTTAATTTCTCCAATGTGGACGAAGTATTGGCTATTTTGCCAGTTGCTTCTGAGGTGATGTTTCGTGATTGTATGGAGTCATGTATGCGATATTTAGATGCTGTTCGCTGGAGCCCTGAGCAAGAAGCCAAGCTTCGCGTCCTGTTGTCATCTTTGCACATAAATATATTGCCTGATTTAGCTACCAGACTTGGTATCAGCCGAAGCAAGTCAGATTGCGAGCATATAAAGATGGTGAAGGAGTCTCTACAAGAATTGTTGTCTCCGACTTTCAATCGATTAGATTATCGCAGAACTGTGGAGCAACATATGTTTGACTACTTTAAGTCAAATAGGTCTCCAGCTGTTAAAGATGCGTGCAAAGATGTCATTTTGAACGAGTTTAACGCCAACGTGGAAGGCATTAAATCTAAATCTGATGCTTTCAGGTCGGCTTGTTCTAACTTGTCTTGGCTAGTGGGCGTCATTCAGAGCTGTGATACAAAATTGTTCGAAACAGTGGTCAAAGAGTTTTGTGAAGATGCCGATCTTCGTAATGTAATAGCTGATCGAGCGCCACAAATTTACCGTAGTGCATGTGACGTGCTTACTATTTTAACTGATCAGGTTTTGAAGGCTATGGGAAATGGAGAGCTAATTACTGCAATGTCATTTCGTGTCGATTTTCTTACAAATTGGGCTGATACAATGGTCAAACTCATTAATGTTTCTCGTGACTATAAGACATTGGTCAAATTTCAAAGTGCATTGCAGACAGGAATTATTGATGCCGCAGACACCCTCCCTTTGGTAGAACAAAAACGTATTTTCATCTTTTGGAATGATATTTTCACCAAAAATAATATTAGCACAAGTAGTCTCTTTAAATGGTGGGCTGAGAAAGTGCACGATGCCATCATCAAGGTTATTTGATATAACTGGCGAAAGACATCTTGAGGAGGATTCAGTACTGTTAGTGTATGCCATTTTGGCTTTGACGCAATCTTTGATATTTTTTGTTTGCATTTAATGCTATGGGATTTTCCTGATCGTTGCCAGTTATTACTGTGAACTTATGGCTTTGCTTTTTTATTTATTTTTTTAATCATGAATGGATAAAAGGCAAAGATTTTAAAATTTCGAAATATTTTCCTGATCGCTGCCCGTTATTATTATGATCTTATGGCTTTGCTTTTTGTTTTTTGGGGGACAATGAATGGATAACGAGGCAAAGATTTTATAGTTTCGATTTTTCAATGAATGGATACAGGAACTTGGAAGCAAAAAGAATTAATATATTGGCAACATAATGAATTGCGTTTTATTAATATTTTTTTCCACCGAGTATCTCATGTTTACTAAACTACCGAACATATCTTTAAAAAAAGATGGTTTCTTCGTCACAGTGCGTAAATTGGAATGGGCTTTATTGAAATCATTGATACTATCAAACACTTACAACTTGTCTTCATGGTCGAGTTAGAAACCACTAGCACTAAATTAATGTATTGTTGGTGTGCTGTATACCTATTAATAATGAACACAATTAATCATTTTTTAATTTAAAATTTTAATCTGATGGCTAACAATTGAAGATATTAGCATATTCTTGGTGATCCTCCCAAATCAATGAATGTGATTTCTTCTTCATAACTTCTTTGTATTTTTTAATGCATCCTTTAACCTGTTTACCTTTTAACATTTACCTAATCATATTAAGAAATTAGTGTAGCACTATATGATTGCCACTTTTAAATGATTAAACTTTGGATTTAACAAGCTGACTGTGCTAGCTGTAAACGCTCATTTTCTAATTATGTGTTTCATTTTCTAACTATGCATTTCATTTTCGACGTTCATCAACCACGGTTTTGAGTGGCTGTGCTAGTTGTTCTCAAATAGATCAGGTTCATTGGACGACAATAGGTATAACCCTAGCCGTTCATCGACATAACAGGTGATCCACATTTGTCCGTCCAAATTCACCGTTGATCTCAAATCCACTCAGGTCAGTTCCAAGTTGCGATGCCACCCCGACTTTGTTGTTCGCTGCAGGTGAGATGAACTGCGTAATGTCAGAGAAGGAGAGAGGGGTCCTCAACGAAAAGGGGAAAGGGATCTTCAGCCACCTGCTGCGCTTCGTGCTAGGAAATATCGTTAGGCCCTTGCAGCCCTGCACCATTTTTTAACACCCTAAGGCGGCGGCAGCGTCGGCCTTGGACAAGGTCTCCCACCATTCGCCCATCGAGTATCTCAGGAATCTCAAGGAGATTTACAAACTCCAAATGGAGCTGTTTCGATTGCGTTCGTTTTTAGCTATGATTCGCTGCAGATTATCGGTTTTGTTAGGCTATCTCGAGTCTGTTTTTCCTCTTCTTTCGTCTCGGCTTTGATTGGGCCTGCCTTTGTGAAATCTTGCTGCCTTTTCGGAGAAATGAAAATGTTGTGGAAGACTTCCATCAATGACCATCTCATGTGCGAGCTGAAGCGGGAAATCGGCTCTCTCAGGCAGCAGTTATTGTTTAGGATGGAAGCCGCCATTCGGACTGAGAATTTCATGGCGTTTGACAGAAAATTTTATGGTTTGTTTTTGAATGACCGCTGTGGATATACGATATTGAGCGAAAATTTTGCTTATCGTGTTGACAGATGCGGACGGGATGAGACTTACCCAGTGAAGTAAAATCCGTGGATATTGACGCTAATCCAGTTGTGACCCGCACTTTGACCACATTTAATATTTCTGCCACTTCCGGTAACTCAATACTTTATCCCTCAAAAGGGGGAAATTTGCCCGCCAAGAGGAGGCTGCAGCGGTTGGAGCTCATCCTGTGTTTCGGCTCCTCTTACAAGGCTCGTCAACTCCGCCTTGGATCTAGGGTTGCAGCGACTCTATGTCTACACTCCTCAGGCTGAGGAGATCGCTAACACCGTCATGGCCTTGCTGCTCGCACTGATCCACCACACAGAGTTTCTCTCCAGACAGGGCATTTCTAGCTAGGGCTGTCATAGACTGCTCCTCCTACTTGGTGATTTACCTCTACCCCGAGAAAACTTGGAAAACATTGTAGACTAATCTCTGTATAGCTCGGTTTGAGTGGAGCACGAACTTTGTATTAAAATGGGACGTTGTATTAAAATGAGAAAGGAGAGTATTACACACCAACAATACATAAAGCACGCACTCTATTGAATCAACAATGCATAAAGCATTCACTCTATTGATACTTTATTAATCAATGTAATGATATATAATCTCTGTAAAGTTTGGTATGAGAGGAGCAAGAACTATGTATTAAAATGGGAGAGTAGAGTATTACACACCAACAATGCATAAAACACTTTATTGAATCAATGTAATAATATATATAAATAGTACAAGATTTGTCTCACAAACTATCTTGATTACTCAATCTACTAGATGAGAAATTATATCAATCTCACACCATTCTAAGACTAGGAACATATTCTTCTAGTAGATATGAACTCTACCCAATAATGACCAAAATACACTAGCAAAGATAATCTTCTCACATAGTATTAAGACAAGTAGGAGTTACATATTCCAACATTCCCTTAACAAGTACTTGTTTTAATCTCCATCAATGGAGGTCTTCATTCCGATCCAACTTGGCTTTCACCTCGTACCTCAATCATGCATACATCACCAAACTCTCAATGTTCATATAAAGGAACAACCATTCACCATAATGCATGGATAATTAGTTGTTGCAACCATCGGTTTAATAGGAACTTCCTTCATGTACATGGTTCATTCAACCTATTGATGAACTTCCCTTGAATGTAAAACTTCACCTTCGAGAGTCTAAAACCAATAACATGGTCCACCCCTAGTGTTAAAGAACACCATAGAGGCTACTACTTTATATTGATAGGTTATTCAAATCATCGCGGATACATGGCAAAGGGGTAAGTATGTCTATTTAGGTCTTCAATGATATGCCCTTTACATATTACATACATAAATAAGGTACATACATTATATACTCCACTCATGTCATGTACACACTCAAACTTTTCAAGGACCACTACATAGAATTGGACATTTTAGACTCGCTACAAATACAATGTGTGACTCTCATTAACATGTGGTTGAGTCTGTTATTATTCAACACACCACTCAAAATTTTACGTTCATTTGTTAGTCATCTTTTGATCTTTTTCTAGTGCCATTTTCATTGTTGCCTCAACATTGTCACTAGCTTCCCTTTGACCAGGCTTTTTTAACTACAGGCTTCATCCTCAAACTCCCTGCTGCTTCTTCTCTTGTACATGCATAAAACTGATCATTGATGTCCACATAAAAAAAAATCCATCTACCGAGATACATGGGCACCATCAGGTGTACTCGTTAGTTCTCTAGGAATCCTTTTCATCTACATGGTTCATAAACACAATAAAATATCCCTTAATCATACCTTGGTTCATCACTATGAGATTCTCCATCTCACATTCCCCCCTTTAATCGAAGATTGAAGTTCTCCATTTCTACATCAATCTAGCATATGAGTACACTTGCCACCCTTGTAACCTACCTAGTGGTTAATCCCACAACTTGATGCCATATCCTCTCTATCCATGAGAGGGATACACGCTACATGATTACATGTGTTTCCACACTAATAAATGTAGGCATGACTTAACAAGGCTTACAAAACACCATGCGCTACAACGCTACCTGTATACTTGAATAATAGGGATTACAAAAACTTCGGGAAATCAACTTGCCTAATGCTCTAAGCTTACAACTTGGACCAAAACTCTAGGGTGTCGAGTACAACTGATCATGCACCCCTGCATCACATATGCATCATTAATTCTAGTACAACAAGCATAAAAGAATGCTTTGTCTTCATCTCGAATTTGTATTCTTCTTTCTCCTCTGGAGTAATTCACATATTAGGCATCTCCATATGCATCTTCAAAATCTTGATTCAATATCTTGAATCTCCATACTTTACATGTCATTTATTAGAGTCCTGAATTCTTAAAAAATAACTTTTCTAATATATTGACGTCGTGAAGCTCAATATGTATTCTAAATTAAATAATTCCAAGACTTACACATACACAATATTCACACAAATATTAAATATTTCAAATGGACCCTCTTAAGAGTAGCATTCAAACATCTTAAGAGTAGATTCCTCGTAGTGTCTCAATATATTCAACATCTTTGCTTCAACATAAACAAATAGTGAAGGAGGTATAACTTGGGTCACAAAGTCTTTGTCCCGAGAAGGCTCCCATTCAATTAAAGAAACATAGTTGTCATCGTTAGGAAGCTTTCCCGATGAGTTGCCAATGTTGTTACTCTTTTCTTATACCAAGCGTCTAGCAGTAGAAAACAAGCAAAATGCTAAGGTTGCTTGCAATCCTTGCAAGCATAATCCAACCTAGAGCAACGCAAATCCTTCATGTAGAGATCGTCGCGGTAATATCACTGGTTTCTAATGAATTCACTATGGATGTAGCGACTCCCCCTCTGTGGACTACCCCTGTCCATACCGACTCCACTTCAAAAAGAACTTAAACTGATTCATCCACGATCTCTTCTCTGCTTCTGCGATCATAGTCCGCAAAACCCTCGCACACACGCCAACTTTATTGTCATCCTCATCTGCGTTGGGACTGTTATCATATCCATAATAATAAGGCATCCAATTCCAGATTGCCAGGGCTAGTGCACCCACAAAAAGGATAGTAGAGAACTTCCTAAAACGCACCCTCCTTAGGAGCACCGTAGATGGTGATGACGATCACATCGTCGCTCTGTAGATCAGTCGATTTATCAAAATAAATCATATGGGTAACTATAATGCGTGCGCCCACGACCTTGTCCTGCTCGATGATCTCACGATTTGATCTCGGTGTCTCTGTTCTAGTAAACCCCTTTCTCAAACCCGCACGATCCCTAAAAGGAGGAACTCTGTCGGGACTGGAACAGTTGCATGCTGGCCTATCGATCAGATATCGGAGATATTAAAACAAAGATACTCGATCTCTCCTTCTTTCCTTCGACCAACCTTCCAAATCCGCTTGGGAAACTTCTCTTTGCTACATAACTATGGGTATGCAACTCATCTCGCTACGAATCATGACAAAACAATAATATCTAGTATCTAGTCTCCTAATCAGATCTGATGGACAAACAACATACCACTACGAAATAAACCGTAGCTCACACAAACTATTGCATACCTAGCAACCACTCATTCACAACCAACACACTACTCTACTCTCTTCATGTACTTGGGCTCTCCTGTGAGGTAGTCAAGCTTAGTCTCGCTCTAATACCATATTAAAATGGGAGAGTATAATATTACACATCAACAACACACAAAATATTATATTAAATCAATGTAATGATACATATAAATATAAAAAAATTGTCTCAAAATAGACAAACTACCTTGATCACCCAATCTATCAATGAATCAAATATCTCAACCTCACATCATTCTATGAATTTTAGTTGGAGAGAATATATTTCATAGCCAATTATCTAAAAACCTCCTAAAGACTAGGAACATATTCTTCTCTTAGATATTAACTCTATCCAATAACAACCAGTATTAAGACAAGTAGAAGTTACATATTTGAACAGGTTGAGGCTAAGTTTGAATTGAGGTTATCAACTAGAACGATAAGGAAAGGATCAAATTTCGTTTCCATTTCAACAGGATTCTAGAATGTGGGATTTACACTTTGAAATTCCGTGGAAACATGTGGTGAGTTTATTATCAAAGTTTTTGGGTTGAATTCTATCACTAAATGTCATTAAAGTAAACACGGCTAAGTGGTAGTATAGTCCCTACTGAATTGAATATTATATAGATCACAAAAGATACTTTGTTTGTTGCATATTTCACCATTGATGAAAGTCAATGCATTATAAGAGATGAAGCATTGCGGCCACGATCAAGTCCATATGTAAAAAGTTAACCACCTATTCATGCTCAGCTTGGTCCAACAAATAACATATTTTAGTATGAAGTTGAAACTACCAAAAGCTAAGACAAAACATCCAATTTATGAATTTCTAGGTAATAAAGGGCATGATACCAAAAAATAGGCCTACTTCATCGTGGATGTAGTATCCGATGCACAATATGATTTAAAAAAGAAATGGAACGTGATTGTAAAAGGCTGCAACTAGTGCCAATATTTGCCACTATTCCAAACGATTGACAAATGAAAGATCTTAATTATGTTCAATATGGAACTAGTGTTCTCCTGATTTTGTAAATAATTGCTCTTCCATGTGCTCTGTAGATTGGAGGTCTTCCAAAGCTACTTCTCTATGGCTGTTAGGTACATGATTCCTTGAAAATAGAAATAGTAATCTTTGTAGTACGCAAATAGCTTTTATTTTTTTTTAAATAATTCTTCACGATTGGAAAACTGAACTTGAAAATTAAGAATAAGCTTTCGAAGCGGTAAAGTTCAGTAAAGTTAAGACAAAGAACCTGGATAAAGGTGGCCATGGAAATAAAGCCATCAATAATGGCCATGAAAACGTTAATGACAGACATTACAGGAAAAAGGAAATGAGTCGAGATCTTAACATTGAGCTTCGACCTTGGCTTCATTTCCCCACCATCATTTTGTTGAAGCACAGACCCCGTACTTCCCCTATAACATCAAATAAATCCTTCAACTAATAAATGAGAATGTTGACACCATTGCTACTGAATAAACAAATTTGCATCACCTCATTTCAACGTCCACAGTCGTAAGCCCCCTGTAGAAACCAGATATTCTTTAGTGAAGAATGTTATATACTGAAATAGAGTGGCTACAAAATACCTTACCTATCAGGTGCGCAAACATTCAAATCTCTCCCTGGTGCAATAAATGCTCATGTTATGGACGCAAGTAGTTGGTGTGAAGTGAAGCAAATACCATAAACCAAATAGAGGTTCACAACAAATAGCCCAATTGTTTACTATGCATGAACTTACCATGGAAGATGGAGAAAAACACTAGTGACCCACCTTCTTTTCACTGTTACATGTGTTGAACATTTGCATGTTAAGGTGTTCTAATCCTTCTTCAGTGTTCTTTTTCTTTTTTGGTTGAATGCAATTTTTTTCACAATCCCCTTACATCAATAAATTGGAACTCCCCTCTTATATAATTTTCATCTCATATAGCCAAGACCAATGACCCCTCAAAAATTATCTTACTTGTGCTTTGCCTTGTTTCTTCAACGATTGCATATGAAGATTCGACTGAGTCGGAGGTGAGTGTGTATTTTTCTTGCGATCTAATGAAAGATTAATGCTTTTGGTGGATCTGCTTGGATGGTTAATTTAGTTTACATGGGATTCGTTGGCAGGGAAATTGCATCAACATAATCTGCATCTAGATGGGAAACATATGGAAGGAAAGAACTAACTCCGACATCAGTCTGGCTCTCACGCACTCTTATAAAGTGCAGTTTCATCCACAGGGTGTAGTACCAGAATATGGCATCGAATGTTTTCACAAGGCTATGGCTACTGCCAAAGATCCAAGACAACTATCGCCTCAACGTCAACTTTAACCCGCTACATGGTAAAAGAGTGACGATGGCGCTTCAACCGCTTATGGCCATGGACACCATAGATGCAATTGCGGTTTGATACTGTGAATGTATACCAATTACTTCAATTTTAAAAAGAAATTTACTAGAACTTTACTAGAAAATAAATCATTGTAAATAATTTTTATCTTGTATTGCAAATATAATGCATCCCATTTTAAAACATTAAATGCAATATAAATGACCTCCCAAGAGCTGTCATATCAACGATATTAGACTTTGAAAAATTCTCTACCAATATAAAATAAATCTATCTATGAATGGATTAAAAACATAGCGAGCTAGCCTGCTCGGGCCCTCCACTATTACCATGGCGACTACATTGCATTTAGAGGCCTTGTGTCATTCGCCCACATTCTGCTCGATATTTCCACTCAACTTGGCGCACCGAAGTCGCCCAACACTTGGGGTCATGTAGCAATGTGGTATTTTGGACATGGTGGTTAGTGTGAAAAACCGGAGGTCAATCGCGATTCGGGATTTGGTGATTACAAATGCCAAACACCAACAACAAAACACAACGTGAATTGCTGAATTGTGAAATGCGAATAAGTTTTGGGCCCACCAATTCGGTTTCGGGGTTCGACATTTACAAAACGCTCGATGCAAAAACAAAACACACCTAAAATCGCTGAATTGCGAAATCGCGAGAAAGCCTGTGGGGCCCAGTACTTCGGGTCTCGGGTATCAGGGAGTTGGAAGGTAATGGCTCTATTGCAAAAAATCGACAGATATCCAGAAAAAGAAAAAATTCTGAACAAAGTTTACTAACTCAATAACAAAATTATAAACGCAGAGAGAATGACTGCGAATACACAATAACGACTTCAATTCAAAAATGTGTTCAAGATATATATAAATTACAATTCGTTTCTGGTATTTATACAGAAACATAAATTCAAAAATTGCCCCTTTGATCTTCTAAAAGATTTAATCAATGGCGGTGATGGTGTCTTGTTGCCTTCAAAGGTTAAGGCGGCCACCGCTTGAGCTAATTGGAGTAAACCAACGATGCTTGATCCTTGAGTTTTGAAGGGTCAAGACGACCACCGATGCGTCGTTCATACAGGCGATGAAATGATTAATACCTGACATACTCCCTCTTAATCATTTCAGAACAAAACGAACTAAAAATGTGTAAAACAAAATTGCTGTAAACAATGCATTACAACTTGCAGACCCCAATATTTCTTCTATGGATTTTAAACAGTTCATTTCTCAAAGGCTTCGTAAATATGTCTGCAAATTGTTCTTCAGATCTGCAGAACTCAACAAAAATCTCTTTACTAGTTACCAGCTCTCAAATGAAATGATACCTAGTATCAATGTGCTTACTCTGTTTGTGAAAATGTGATTCTTTGACAGTGTAATGGCAGATTTATTGTCACAGACAATTTGGGTTGCATCATTCTGGTCATGCAACAATTCATTCAAGACCCTTCTCATCCACATAGCTTGACATGCAGTTGCAGCTGTTGCAACATACTCTGCCTCAGTAGAAGATAGAGTCACAATAGGTTGCTTCTTTGATGCCCATGCCACTGCCCCAGATCCAAGACTGAGCACATACCCATATGTGCTTTTCTTGTCATCAATGGAACCTGCAAAATCACTATCAGTATATTTGATCAACTCAAAATTTAAACTTGATGTGTATCGGATACCAAAGTCAGTTGTTCCAACAACATATCTCAGGATCCTCTTTCCTACTTGCCAATGAGTACTCTTCGGAGTCTCCATGAATCTTAGAATCAAACTTACAACAAACATGCTATCAGGTCTGGTTGTTGTTAAGTACATAAGACTTCCAACCAGCGTCTTATACAGAGTTGGATTAACATATGATCCCTCATCATACTTGCTAAGTTTAATACCAGTGGCCATAGGTGTTGCAGTTGGTTTACAATTCAACATTCTAAACCTTTTCAATACTTCATTTGCATAGTTAGTTTGAAAAATGAAAATGCCATCATCAGATTGATCCACTTCAATTCCAAGAAAATGCTTCATCAATCCTAAATCAGTCATCTCAAACTCTGTTTTCATGGCATTTTTAAAATCATCTACAGATAGATCTCTAGTAAAAATTAGGTCATCAACATACAAACAGACAATCAAAATTTTACCTTTCAGGTTTACCTTTGTATACATAGTTGGTTCACTTGGACTTCTGTTGAATCCAACACTGATTAGATATTCATCAATCCTTCTATACCAAACTTTGGATGCCTGCTTCAATCCATACAAAGCTTTCCTTAATTTATAGACTTTATCTCTATCTTTATCAATCTCATAACCCAGAGGTTGTCTTACATAAATCTCTTCTTCCAAATATCCATTCAAGAATGCAGACTTGACGTCCATTTGATGCATGATCCACTTATTCTGAGCTGCAATAGCTAAGACCATCCTCACAGTGTCAATTCTTGCTACAGGAGCAAATGTTTCATTGTAATCAATACCAGGTTGCTGACTAAACCCCTGAGCTACAAGTCTTGCCTTGTACTTTTCAACTTCACCATTTGCATTCAACTTAGTCTTATAAACCCACTTAACACCAATACTGTGCTTACCTTCAGGTAAATCTACAAGATCCCAAGTGTTATTTCTTTCAATGGAATCAATCTCCTCATCCATTGCTTTTATCTATACATCCTCTTTAGAAACTTCATCAAAACTTACAGGATCACATGCCATTAATGCAAAATTTGAAATCTGATCTACTTCTTCATTCTGATCATATAATTCTCTTAAGATTCTAGTCTTCTGTCCTTTAAATATGTTTCTTAATGAAGCTAAAGTTGGATTTGATTCACTACTTACCTGTGAATCTGTTTGATCTCCACCATGTCCAGATGGCTCACCACGCTCATGAGTTCTTGGCGTTCTAAATTGAGATGGGCTAAAATCTGGTGCTTCCCTTATGGGACTTCTTGTTGCAGGCGTATGTGCATGTGGAACCATCTGTCCATCTCCTTCATCCTGCTCAGCTCCATCATCATCTTCACGGGGTAACACAACTCCCTCTGAAATTGATTTGTCAATACTTCCATCCCAGGCTTCATCTTCTTTAAATTGAACATCTCTGTTGATTACATATTTCTAGGTGATGGGATTGTAGAGTTTATATTCCCTAGACTCTTCACTGTATCCAACAAAGATACATCTCTCGCTTTTGTCATCCAACTTCCTCCTCATTTCTGCAGGTACATGCGCAAATGCAACACATCCAAAAATTCTGAAATGAGAAACATTGCAAGGCTTACCATCCCAGGCTTCCTGTGGTACATGATCCCTCACGGTCTTGGTCAGACTTCTATTCAAGATAAAAACAGAGCAAAGAACCTCATCTCCCAATATTCATTTGAAAGATGCTTCTCTTTCAACATGCTTCGTGCCATATCCATGATGGTTTGATTCTTCCTTTCAACCACTCCATTCTGCTGTGGAGTATATCGAGCAGTGAACTACCTTTTAATTCCATGAATATCACAAAATTCAATGAATTCATTAAGTTTGTATTCACCTCCTCTGTTAGACCTTAAGAGTTTAATGGTTTGACCACTCTCATTCTCAACCATAGACTTAAACTTTTTAAAAACATCAAAGGCTTCAAGTTTATGTTTCAACAAATACAACCAAGTCTTCCTATTGAAATCATCAATGAAAGTCATAAAATAAACACAACCAGTTAAAGAAGGTGTTTGCATAGGTCTACATAAATATGTGTGGACAATTTCCAATGGAGCTTTTTCTCTGTAGGAAACACCTGAAACAAATTTCTCTCTATGATGTTTTCCAAGTATGCAACTCTCACAAGAGCTTGCAGGTTGTTGAATACAAGGTAACTCCTTTACCATCTGTTTCTTATGTAACAGATCTAAGCCACCAAAATGTAAATGACCATATCTCAAATGCCATAACCAAGATTCATCTAAGCTTCCATCTTTATAAGCATTCAAAGAACCACTCAAATCATTTTTCATAACAAGTGGAAACATTTTATTCTTGGTCATCTCTACTCTTGCAATCAACTGTTTGCTGGGAAATTTATCATAGATTGTACATACCTTGTTATTGAAGAACACTCTATACTTTTTCTCCATCAGTTGTCCAACACTAATAAGATTACATTTTAGACCAGGCACAAAATAAACATCATCAATATTTCTTTTTTGATTATCCTTAGTGTAAACTGGAACTACACCTTTACCATTAACTGTAACCTTACAGCCATTTCCCAGTTTTACTTCAGACTGAATACTATTGTCAATAAAGGAAAATAATCCTTATTACCAGTCATGTGGTTATTGCAACCACTATCCAAAAACCAAATATCATTTGCACTTTCCTGAGTGACATTACAAGTCAAAAACACATGATTTTGATGATCCTTAGACTCATTTGTAATATGTATAGACTGCTTTCCAGCATCTGCCTGTTTCTTCCAACACTTGTTAGCAAAATGCCCAAACTTCTTACAATAATAACATTGTACTTTAGTTTTATCATACCTCTAATTTTCTTGCTACCAAGGTTTGATGCTGCTCCCTCTTAAAGTAGGAGGATTTTGTTGGGACTTCTGCTTAGATTCTGATTAAGCTCTGTTGTCCCTTGGACCAGAAAATCGACCTCCTCTTCCACGAGTATGAAACCTTCCTCTGCCTCTGCCTCTGGTAACATGCAGTTGGGATTTGAAAGCATGCTCCATTGATCCTTCTTCATATCTATATATCCTAAATTCATGAGCAACAAGAGAACCAGTTAATTCATCAATTTGCATTTGACTTAAATCCTTAAATTCCTCCATGGGAACAACAATAGGCTCAAAATTCTTGGGTAAACTTCTCAGCACTTTCTCAATGAATCTCTTATTCTCCATATCATCTCCATACTACATGATCTGGTTCACAACACTCATTACTTGAGTCATGAAAGTATCAACACTTTCATTATCCTTCATCTTTAGATTTTCGAAATCCCTTCTCAAGTTCTGCAACTTGACTGTCTTCACCTTCGACACACCTTGATAATAGGTTTCAATAATATCCCAAGCCATCTTTGAAGATGCAGCACTAACAATCTTCATAAAAATGGATTCATTTAATCCTTACTGGATTAATCCAAGAGATTTATTATCCTTTTTCCTGTTTTCCTTCAACAAAACACGGTCATAATTAGACATAGCCAATTTTGTTGCAACATCAGCTGGCTCGGGATAACCATCAATAACATAAGTCCACAAATCCTAAGAACACAAAATCGTCCTCATCTGAATATACCAGGAATCATATGACTTCTCGCTCAGAACATGAACCTGAACCTGAGAAGAATTACTACTAGACGCAACCATTTATATAAAATTTTGAAAGAAAATTAAATAAACCTTCACATAGGAAAATAAGAGAATAAAATTTGGCACCAACATGAATAATCTGCAATGAACTAAGCAATAACATAATAGACTAGTGCTTTGATACCAAATGTGAAAAACTGGAGGTCAATCACGATTCAGGATTCAGCGATTACAAATGCCAAACACCAACAACGAAACACTACATGAATTGTCGAATCGTGAAATGCGAATAAGTTTTGGGCCCACCAATTCGGTTTCTGGGTTCGACGTTTACAAACGCTTGATGCAAAAACAAAACACACCCAGAATTGTTGAATTGCGAAATCGTGAGAAAGCCTGTAGGGCCTAGTACTTCAGGTCTCGGGTATCGGAAAGTTGGAAGGTAATGGCTCTATTGCAAAAAACCGACAGATATCTAGAAAGAGAAAAAATTCTGAACAGAGTTTACTAACTCAATAAAAAAATTATAAATGCAAATGGAATGACTGTGAATACACAATAACGACTTCAATTCAAAAATGTGTTCAAGATATATATAAATTACAATTCGTTTCTAGTATTTATACAGAAACATAAATTCAAAAATTGCCCCTTTGATCTTCTAAAATATTTAATCAATGGTGGTGATGGTGTCTTGCTGCCTTCAAAGGTTAAGGAGGCCACCGCTTGGGATAATTGGAGTAAACCAACGGTGCTTGATCCTTGATTCTTGAAGGGTCAAGACGACCACTGATGCGTCGTTCATACAGGCGGTGAAATGATTATTACCTGACAATTAGACCCTCCCAAGCGTCATGCCTCTTCACTCAAGGCATGCCCATACTTATCCCTGAGCTACTTGGTGAGTCAATTCTATCACTCAACTCCTGGAAACCAAGGCGCACGCCCATCCATGCCCTTACTTTGCAACAATTATACTCTTATACAATTAACAATCGTTGCTCTTAGTCATTTAAACAATCAAAGAACATGCAAACACAAATACAAGAGAGATGGAACATCAAATATGTTGGGCGACACCAAAGGTTCCTAACACCCATACAAACTCTTATTATACAAGATACTTTACATATGATACAATACAAGAAGGGGAGCTCAAGACTCATTACATAAGATACAAGATTTGGCCAAGTCACCACAAATTGCCTTCAACTTCACGCACCTTCAACCAAGTTTGCCTCACGATCATTGTAAGAATCATCACTGTCCCACCTCATATACCCTAATATCATCCATAAGACTTCTCACTACAATCTTGTCGGTTGAACTCGTCTCAAGAATCGATTCATGAAGAGTCTTAGAATCTTTGCAAGGAAACACAAATCGTCCTACCATGCCATAAACTTGGCACCATGTAAGGGCAACTTGGCTCCTTGGGTGAGCTTGCTTGTTTGCAAAAATATTCCTTAGATGGTTTAGTGTGTCCGATCGAGTTGTTTTCCTCTATCTCATCCACCTTTCCATACTTACATGTGTCCACTCCATTCTCGAACCGTTGCACCGTTTGACATGTAAGTCGAGTCGACTCACCAACTCGTCACATGGTGTGTCGATGGGTCAAGTCGACCCATTGACTTGTAGCATGGTTAGCCCAAGGTGCCTTAGGCCCATCACTAGGTCAGTTGTTGGGTTGGTCCGTGCTCCCCTAACTTGCCTTGCTTGTTGGGTCGTCTACCCCCAATTCGCCTTGCTCAAATCAACCTTGTTCATGCCTTAAGTCATGCACACGATACACCCAATAATGGCGTGACCAAAACATCTGCATGGTGAGTGCACCCATTGGTCACGATCCATGGTGACATGTGCCTCAAGGCACCTTTCTTACCCATCACAAACTCCAAGTGCAGAGCGCATGTCCATATAACTCTTAGCTCACCTCCTCAAGTCATCAAGTCAAGTCCGCACTCACATAACACATCCAACTTAGCCATTTCGTTGCACGACCTATCCAACTGCAGGTGTTCTTGTCCTTTTGATCCATCTAGTGAACCCCAACATATGCACCTTTCCTTCCTCTCAAGGTGATTGTGCAGGTCAGGAAGAGGTTCCTCACACCATGCTAGTCAAAAGCCTTACATCCTCCCTCACCAAAAGTCATTGTTGTCCTTGGAAACATCCACAAAATCTATCGTCTCCAAGACTTTGCCTGAACTTGTGCCTCTATCCACAACTAAATCCACTAGAAACCCTAAGTTTCATGACACTACCCACTATAAACATCAATTTTTTGTTGAATGGAAACCCCAACTTTCTTGCGAACTGGAAACCCCAAGTTTCTAAAACTCAATGCAACCATCCACAACATTGTGCAACCATCTACACTGCTCAAATTTTTCATGCAATCCCTCTGTTCTCTCCTAGAAATATTTCTCCTTCCCTACTATGTTATTCAATGCTTCAAGTTTGTGTTGCTTCCACTGTTGTGATGATCACACTCTTCTCCGTTGCTTCTATTGTCTCAACTGCTGCCGCAATTTCAATTATTGCAACCCAAAACAAAGCATTGAAACGTCCAAGTGTTGAAATTTTGTGACATACTATTGTGCCCTACTTTGACCATCTCTTCCATTCTTATGCACATTGAGTGCCTCAATTCCTGCACTATTTGGGTAGCTAATATAACCATCACATCCAAGTCTTGATATGTACTTCCCTATGCCCAAACACAGTATTTTCTTCTCGCACTTCAGTCACTTTGTCCAACCCCAAAAGACCAAGGCAAAGTCACTCTTGCCTTACTATTGTTTCCTTCCAACCTTCGTTAAGGAGATCACTCACAACATCCAAGTGCTACAACTTCGAACCTACTCACACTTTCATAATTTAACCCCTTTGACATGATTTTTTTCACTTTCTCTCCCAAGTGTTGAACTAATTAGATGGTCGATCCAACCATCACATTCAACACTTGAAAATGCACAATTTTGATGCTAAAAATGATAATTCCTTTTGCAATTCAATCCATCTACACAACAACATCCTCAGACCAAGGCAAGGTCGCTCCTCTCTTGCCTTGTTTTACTATGAAGTCACCTTAATTTTTTTTTCCCATGACACCTTGTCTCCACTATGCACTTCATGGAAATTATCCAATCTACTACAATCCATAGAAGCTACTACCACTTCCACTGCCATCATGCACATTCCGTACCACATCCAAGTCATGTAAAGAGTCAAGGAAACCACTGTGCGTCTGCCACATGCACATCCAACCAACTCTTGCCTTGCACCTCGATCTATTGTCAAGTTTGCAAGTATGGCTTCCTTGGTCAAATTCTCCTATCCTCTTCATCTCTATTCTCGAATATGGAATGTCCCATCCACTTCAAGTACTGCACATCCAAATTTCCTTTGCACCATTAATTCAATCCATCGACCATGTTGTTGTGTACACTTCTCCATGTATTGAAATGATTAATATTCTCACCCAACTATGTTGCCCAATTTATGAGAAATGTCTATGCCCAAGTGATATTTTCATGTTATAATCCAACATGTTTGTGAAATCCTCCAAACCAATACAAGTCCTCAACTTGCCTCCTATCACTGAGTCACCTCTTTGCAACCCAACGTCGAAAATGAGAGTGGATAGTACACCCCCTCAAGTGCTCCAATGAACTATCGAAAGGGTTCCAAGTAAAATGATCCACCCAAAGAATTATGTGCCTCATTGTCAAAGAAAGGCACATCCATGCCAATACTCCCATCACTTCAACCAACGATTCGTCTGATCTCTAAGTCATCCCATAGTCATCCACAAGATGCCCAAGAAGTGCTCTACCTCATCTAATGTCCCATACCAAAGGCAGGAGAGCATCGTCCAAGTCACTTGGTCTGTGTTTTTCCCATATAGGTTGATTATCAATGTCTCTTTTGGACGACTTCTTCATTGCCTCTATTTTTCACATGGAATGAACTACCTCACTTTTCCCAAGAAAGTGTCCCATACTTTGGATCTTCATCGCAACTATCAAGTTATAACATGACCAAACAAAATTGTCTAACACACCCATGCACCAAGGCACCTCCATTATTGCCCCTAAGTTTTCCCATGTCCACCACTAGGCTCGTCCAAACAAGTTTTCTCAATCTCTTGTCTGCATACTTTCCCATATCAAGGTACCCAAAACATCCTATGACTCATTTGAAGTTTAAACTACTTGGGTCGATCCCAAGTCTGTTGGTTTCACCGTGGAAATGGGTTGCACCTGAAATTTCTACAAGTCACCTTATTTCCCTTCAAAGAACTCATCACACCACTTTTGGAAAAAGAAATAACTTAAAGACAAACATACCATGTACAATGGCACCCTTGGCTGTGTTCATGTCTCAAATCTACTTGTTGTCACGAACCTGCTACTCACCCAAGTCAACATTTGTCAGTGAAAAACAAGCATATATTGCACCATCTCCTGCGACTTAAGATTGAGCCCACCATTCCTTCAAAACCCATCTAAGTCACAAACTCTCCATGTGTCCTACCCATTTACCTTCCATAATTTTGTCCATCTCCATCCTCAACTACCTACTACACCAACGTGATATGCCCACAATTTCCCAACTGTGAAGCCTCCCTGTTTCTAATTGACGTGTCCAACTTTGTCAAGAGTTAACTTGTTTGAAGGTTGTGGTAAACTTCAATTAGCTTTCACAACAACCCAACTCAACTTGAATGATGGTTTTGGTGATGCTTGGCACACATATTTCTGTTGATCAAGGTTAGTTGTCATTGATGTCAACCCTTGAAGAAAGTCTGGTAGCAGAAAGGTTTGGGTAATGGACCCAAGTTTGTTTGATGTAAAGATGACTTATTATTGTATTTCCATGGTTGATAAGAAGTACAAATGGATGAACTCCAAAGTGGTCCCCTTATGGTGAAATCCCTCACGGGAAGACGCTTTGTGGATTGAGTTACCCTAGAAGTATGGTTAGAGAACCCATGCTTAATTGTGGAACAATGAGATGAAGGTCTATGAATTTGTCAATGAAACTATCCTAGATGGATAGTGCTTGTCATGCCATTTTCAGTGGTATGTGGAACGTCACATAACTCCTCACGGTTAGAAAGTTATGCCATGTGAAGTTGGAGGACCCTCATGAGTCATCTAGAGCCCCCCAAAAGTCAAAGTGTTTGAAAAAGAAATTATTTAAACAATTAAGTTAATGGAGAACTCCCTAAAATAAGGAAAGTGGGATGCTACATGAAAGTATAAATAAGAGGCAAGACTCTCTCATTTAATAAAACTTGAACACATTATATATCTTTTGTTGTGTAAGGCTTATTACAAGTACTCATTGATACATCTGAAGTTGCAAAAGTCTGAGGTAGTATGAAGGGTTGACGACGAAAGTTTCAGAATTACAGTGAATGCTAAAAAACCCTAGTTTCTGAGGCGTATGCGGGATGACAGTGTATTAGGGTGCATACAATACGTGGGCTGACAGTGTATTAGGGTGCGTACGTACGCGGGATGACAGTGTATTAGGGTACGTACATGTTGGTAAATTCATGGAAACTTGAAGGTACAAAGATGCAGAGGTTCTAGATTCTGAGATCAAGCTCCCAGGAAGGTATATAGTGCTCAAATACATCAGATCCATCCATTGGTTCAAAAGGTATGTCTTATTTCTATGAATAGTTGGATTTTGATGTATGCATGAGAAATGGTTCTAGAGATTTGAGAATTCTCCCTAGAGAGACTAGTG
Source organism: Picea engelmannii (assembly GCA_009831015.1). NCBI lineage: Eukaryota > Viridiplantae > Streptophyta > Pinopsida > Pinales > Pinaceae > Picea > Picea engelmannii. The sequence continues at coordinate 46,368 of ML778261.1, forward strand.
GCTGCATGGGATCTTCTGCATAAGTGGGAACTTCTTGTTGAGGCACATATTGTATTTCTTGGCATATGGCTAAGGTTTTTTCTGGTACATGGTTGAGAGATTGTAATTGTGAAGTGGTTGATGTATTGAGAGGCTGAATATCAGAAAGGGTTTGATGACTAGATCCTGTGAGAATTATTATAATTGTTCATGATTACACACACCTGTATGGCACATGAATAGAGAGAGATATATATTCTTTGGTTAAAGGTTATGTATGAGTATGCATGTACAGGGTAAAGTTACAGTCTGAATACAGTGACATGTTACATATATATGTGAAAAATTTACAGAGGGTCAACAATTTTTAAGAGAAAGAAAACCCTAGTTTTTAGAAGGCATACACAAGTTGCATAACAGTTTGATTGTGTACATACACAGGCTACATAACAGATAGGGTGCGTACATACGCGTTCTGTAACACTACAGGTCACATACTTGTTGTATTTTCTTGATACATGTTCAGTTCAGGTACAGATTGATGACATGGTAATTGTACAGGTTGGATGCAGGTCAATGGTACAGATTGGTAGAATTGTACAGACGTATATCTCATAGTGATAGTGTGACAGTGGTTCCATCATTCTACTTATTTGTCAAGGCGGTTAGATGGGGCAATGACAGGTGGTTGTAGCCGGAGAACTTAGGGGGTTGTAGCCTCCTTCTGGTTGTAGCCAGAGAATTGGGGAGTTGGAGCTTCCCTTGGGTTGTATCCTGAGAAACTAGGGGGTTGGAACCTCCTTCCAGTTGTTGCTGGAAAACAAAGGAAGTTGGTGCTTCCAATGAATGTAATTCTTCAATACATATAAGAAAAATCATTATGTGGTTTTCTCCTGCTTTGGGTTTCCACGTAAAACACTGGTGTACTGTGTATGATTGTTCATTTGTTCATTGTTTATTTACTCTATAGTTATTGGATGATAATGCTACATTGATATAACACTTGGATTATATGGTTAAAAAAGATTAGATTTCTCTATTACTGATTCACCCCCCCCTCCCCCCCCCCTCTCAGTAATCCAACAATTGGTATCAGAGCGAGGTTCCTTATGAAATTAGTTTAACCACTGAAAGGTAGATCATGGAGAGAAACAACTTGTATAAAAATGGAATACCACAGTTTGATGGACAAAAGTATGCATTTTGGAGCATAATGATGAAGAAATATATAGAAGAACATGGATTTGAAATTTGACAATCAATTGTAGATGGTTACATAGTACCATCAGTTCCGCCAACAAATGAAAAGTAGTGAAACTCGGTTAGAATAATTCCAAATCCACAAATGCACTTTTGAATGGTCTTGGTGAAACAATATTCACCAAAATTTCACATTGTAAATCCGCTAAAGATATTTGAGACAAACTTCAAAATATTTATGAAGGAGATTCAAAAGTCAAAGCAGCAAAGCTTCAAACTTACAGAGGTCAATTCAACCAACTAAAGATGAAGGAAGATGAGAATATTGCAAATTACTTCCTATGAGTCGATGAAATAGTAAATGCAATCATAGGACTGGGAGAAGAAATCAAAGAATCACTAATTGTTCAAAAGGTACTAAGATCTCTTCCTATGAGATTTGACCCTAAGATATCAACACTAGAAGAAAGAACATATCTAAACTCAATAAGCATGGACGAGCTACATGGAATCTTCATAGCACATGAAATGAGAATTGAACAGTAAAATCCAGATGTAAAATAAGCAATCTTCAAAGCATCCAAAAGATCAAAGAAAAAGGAAAAGCAACAAGAAAAAGAACATAGCAGCAATAGTTACATCTCAGAAGATGATGAAGAAGTGGCCAACTTTGTCAGAAGACTGAACAAGGGAACCGACAATCGGTATAGAGGTAAGCTTCCTTTAATTTGTTTTAATTGTGATGGTATTGGTCATTTTGCTAACAAATGTCCTCATAAGAAAAAGAGAAATGATGAAGGTGACTCAAAAAGAAAACAAACATACAAAGGAAAAAGAACCACAAAGAAAGTTTTCAAGAAAAACCTATGCACCAAAGAAGACATTTCATCACCATACGAAGATGAAGTCAGTGACAATGAGACAGAAAGAGTTCTATTCATGGAAGTAGAAGACTTTGATAAAGAAGAATCTGAAGTAGAATATGAAGAATCCGAAGAAGAAATTGAAGAGGCTGAAGTTGACTATCGAGAGGAATTGATGAGTGCCATAGAATTCATCAGAAGAGAAAAGAGGAAAAACAAGAAGCTACAAGCGGAACTAGACAAGAGAGAAGACACTCAGGAATTAGAACAAGTGATCAAAAATTTGAAGGTTCAAATTGAAGAAGATAAAATAATTGAAGAAGCACTCAAAGAACATCTAGAAGAAAGAGAGAGGATTATTGAAAATTTGGAAGCTGAGATTGTCACATTAAGAAAGAATCTTCAAAAGAAAAATATGCAGAACAACTCAAAAGTTTTGAATGACATTATCAGTAGTCAAAGGCCTAATCATGACAAGTCCGGACTTGGACACAATCGGACAGAAAAGGGATCAAGCTCCAAAACAATAGAACAAGAAACATATCCAAAAAGCTATGTAGAAAAAATCAAAGGGGATAGGGAGGTCTACAAAGAAAATTACAGGGACACTCCTCCACCAGGAAGATTCATATTTCAGAAACAATGACCGACAGAAATAGATAGGTCTCAGGAAGAAGAAGGATTGATAAGAGCACCTCATTTCAGAATATCTGCAACTCCCAGGTATCAAACTATCTTTTTTGGTTTATGTTATGCATGCAGTAATTTTGGACACAAATCTGTGAATTGCAGAGATAACAACAGGAACATAAACAACTTTGAAAGTCATATACAAAAGGGTTATCCAAGAAGGCCTGGTGAAACACAGAGAAGAATTTACAGTAGGTTTGAATCATTGAGCACTGAAGTGGAATGCTACAAGTGTAACAACTTTTGACACATGGCCAAATATTGCAGAATGGCAATCCCTCCTAGAGAACCACAACAAAACAACAACAATCACATACATGAACCTCAAAAAATGACATGGATAAGAAAGAAGAATCAATACAACAATGAAGAATGCACACTCGCTCTACAAGCTAAGTAGAAGAAACGTGGTTGGTATGTCGACAATGACTGTTCAAAACACATGACAGGTGATAGAGACAAGTTTCTTACATTAATAAAGGAAAGAGATGGATCAATATCCTTCGAAAATGTTGATTCAACTAAAATCATTGGAAAAGGCACAGTCAGAATTGGGAACAAGAATACAAAGGCAGAAAATGTTCTACTAGTAGAAGATATGAAATACAATCTTCTAAGTGTGAGTCAAAATGTGTGACCAAGTTCATAAAGTTAATTTTGATTCACAAAAGTGCGAGATAAGAAAAGAAGGTTCAGGAAAATTGATTGCTACAACTGTGAGAACTTCAAGCAACATATATGTGTTAAGTGAAATTGGAAATGAAAAGTGTTGTCTAAGAAAGGAAGATGAAAGTTGGCTATGTCACAGAAGAATGGGTCACATGCATTTTGATAACCTTGTCAAAGTCAACAACAGAGAAGCAGTCAGAGAAATACCCCAGATCAAGAAACCAACCAACACTTTATGCAATCATTGTTAACAAGGAAAGAAAACAAAGACTAGGTTCAAATGAAAGGAATATTCAATGACAAGACCACTAGAAATTGTGCATACTGATCTAGTTGGACCAACTACAACAAAGGGTTTAAAGGTGAGAAATACTTTATATTATTATTTGATGATTATACAAGAATGACTGCAGTTTTGTTTCTCAAGAATAAGTCAGAAGCTTTTGAAAACTTCAAGATCTACAAGGAAATGGTTGAAAATGAAATGGATTCAAAAATCAAATGCTTGAGATCTGATAATGGAGGAGAGTTCATTTCAAAGGAATTTCTGGACTACTACAGAATTCATGGAATAAAAAGACAATTCTCTGTTGCTAGGACACCTCAACAGAATGGAGTTGTTGAAAGAAAGAACATGATAGTACAGGAAATGGTTCAAACAATGCTAATGGATTCTAAATTGACAAATATTTTTGGACACAGGTAGTGCATACAACAATTCACATTCAAAACAAAGTAATGCTCAGAAACAACACTGACAAAACTCCCTACGAGCTATGAAAATGAAGACCAACAAATGTGAAACACTTCAGAGTTTATGGAAGCAAATGCTACATCAAAAGAGAAGATGGTAGAATGGGAAAGTTTGACTCTTGTGTGGACAAAGGAGTACTTGTTGGTTACTCAAGTACAAAGAAATAATACAAGTGTTACAACCTAATATTGAACAAAGTTGTGGAAGGCATCATCGTAACAATTGATGAAACAAGTAGACAAGAATTAAAGGAAGAAGAAAATGAATCAATGGAACATCTTTATGAAGAAGAAACATAAGATGAAAAATAATAGGAATATGAAGAGGATCCGATAGAATTATAAGAGCAATTTCAGCAAGTGCCTCCAAAGACACCTAGCAAGCGAGTACAGAAGAATCACCCTTCAAATCAGATTATCAAAAAAAAGATGCAGGAGTTGAGACTAGAAGAAGAATACTTTCACTGGAGAAAACGCACCTAGCACTCACATCTACAATTGAACCAACCTGCTTTGAAGAGGCCAACAAGGATGAATTTTGGAATACGTCCATGGATGAAGAATTGGATCAAATAGAGAAAAATGACACTTGGAAATTGGTTCCAAGACCAAAGGATAAGAATGTGATCGGTACAAAATGGGTATACAGGAATTAATTGAATGAATATAGACAAATTAAAAGGAACAAAGCTATATTCGTACGTAAAGGATATGCACAGGTTGAAGCAATTGACTTTGAAGAGACATTTTCCCCAGTTTCCAGAATGGAAGCAATCTGATTGCTTTTAGCTTATGCATGCTCCAAAAATATTAAAGTGTATCAGATGGACATAAAATCATCTTTTCTGAATGGGGAAGTTGAAGAAGAAGTTTACATTGAACAACCGGAAGGATTTCAGTTGTCAAAGAACGCAGATTATATGTGTAAATTAAAGAAGGCCTTGTATGGTCTAAAACAGGATCCTTGAGCATGTTACTCTAGACTGGATAAATATCTACAGTAGGCAGGGTTCGGAAAAGAAAGTGCAGACAACAACCTCTACATCAAGGTAAGTCAAGATAATATTTTATTAATTGAAGTTTATGTTGATGATATTATTTTTGGTAGTGATGATGACAGGTTAAGCTAGAAATTTGCAAAGGATATGCATAATGAATTTGAAATCTCATTACTTGGAGAACTATCCTTCTTTCTAAGAATTCAGATACATCAAAGCAACCAAGGAATTTTTATTTCTCAAACCAACTATATCAGAGAAATGCTAAAGAGGTTTAAAATGGAAGATTGCAAACCAATTATCACTCCCATGCAAACCAGTTGCAATTTGAGCAAAGATGATGATTCAAAGTATACAGATCAGAGGCAATATAGGTCAATGATTGGTAGCCTACTATATGTGACAACATCTAGACCAGATGTAGTGCAAGCAGTTGGACAGGTGGCACGATTTCAAGCAGCACCAAAGGAATCACATGTATTAGTAGTGAAGATGATTTTCAGATATCTCAAAGGAACATAAGAGTTTGGATTATGGTATCCAAAAGAAAAGGATCTATCACTGATTGCATACACAGATGCATATTGGGAAGGTTGTATTAATGACCAATGAAGCCCTAGTGGAGAAACATTCTACTTGGGTGAATGTTTAGTATCATGGCTAAGCAAGAAACAATCATCAATATCTTTATCTATAGCTGAGGAAGAGTATATTGCAACAACAACATGTTGTACACAAGTTCTTTGGATGAAACAGACTCTGATAGATATGCAGGTTGAGTATGATGAGCCCATTCCAATCTATTGTGATAATACAAGTGCCATCAGTATCTCAAAGAAATTGGTGATGCACTCCAAGACGAAGCACATTCCAATCAAGCATCACTTTCTACGGGGACATGTTGCAGAAAAGAACATCAGAGTTGAGTATGTGGGCACAAAAGAACAAGTGGAAGACATCTTTACAAAACCACTTCCACGGGAAGCCTTTGAGTATATTCGCTAGAGACTCAGAGTTATTTATACTCCAAAATGAATGATTTTGAATTCTTATCTTATATGTATTAGATGTACACGAGGAAGCACCATAAAGAGGACAGTTCAGTTAGGGGGAGTAGACCCAGAGGGAAAGATACATTTTCCATTGATGACAAAGGGGAGAGAGATTTATCAGATGCAGAGGACAAAGGCATGATTCCAGGGGGAGAAATGGTCATAAAGATGCAAAGGACAGAGGCATGGATCCAGGGGAAGCATGAGTGACATGATTTTAGTATTGCATCAGAGCGTTTCCATCAATGACAAAGGGGGAGATTGTTGATTAAGGTTGGTTGTCATTGATGTCAACCCTTGAAGAAAGTCCGGTAGCACAAAGGTTTGGGTAATGGACCCAAGTTTGTTTGATGTAAAAATAAATCATTATTGACTTGTCATGTTTGATAATAAGTACAAATGGATGAACTCCAAAGCAGTCCCCTTATGGTGAAATCCCTCACGGGAATACGCTTTGTGGATTGAGTTATCCTAGAAGTATGGTTAGATAACCCATGCTTAATTGTGTAATAATGAGATGAAGGTCAGTGAATTTGTTAGTGAAGCTATCCTAGATGGATATTTCTTGTCATGCCATTTTCGGTGAGATGTGGAACATCACATAACTCCTCATGGTTAGAGAGTTATGGCCATGTGAAGTTGCAGGACCCTCATGAGTCATCTAGAAGCCCCCAAATGTCAAAGTGTTTGCAAAAGAAATTATTTAAATAATTAATTTAATGGGGAACTCCCTAAAATAAGGAAGGTGGGATGCTACATGAAAGTATAAATAAGAGGAAAGGCTCTCTCATTTAATCACACTTGAACACATTGAATATATTTTTTTGAGTAAGGATTATTGTAAGTACTCATTGATACATCTGAAGTTGCGAAAGTCTGAGGTAGTACGAAGGGTTGACGGCGAAAGTTTCAGAATTACAGAGAATACTGAAAAACCCTATTTTCTTAGGTGTACGCAAGCTGATAGTGTATTAAGGTGCATACAGTACGCAGGCTGACAGTGTATTAGGGTGCGTACAGTACGTGGACTGACAGTGTATTAGGGTGCATACGTACATGGGCTGGCAGTGTATTAGGGTGTGTACATGTTGGTAAATCCATGGAAACTTGAAGGTATGAATATGCAGAGGTTCTAGATTCTGAGATCAAGCTCCCAGGAAGGTCTACAGTGCTTAGATACATTAGATCCATCCATTGGTTCAAAAGGTATGTCTTATTTCTATGAATAGTTGGATTTTGATGTATGTGTGAGAAATGGTTATGGAGATTTGAGAATTGTCCCTAGAGAGACTGGTGGTTGCATGGGATCTTATGCATAAGTTAGATCTACATAAATATAGTGCTGGTATATTTATCATTCATACTTCTTTTTGAGGCACATCTTGTATTTCTTGGCATATGGCTAAGGGTTTTTGTGGTACATGGTTGAGAGCTTGTAATTGTGAAGTGGTTGATGTATTGAGAGGGTGAATATCAGAAAGGGTTTGATGACTAGATCATGTGAGGGTTATTATAATTATTCATGATTACACACACCTATATGGCACATGAATATATATATATGCTTTGGGTAAAGGTTATGTATGAGGATGCATGTACATGGTACAGTTACAGTCTGAATATAGTGACATGTTACAGATCTACGTGAAAAAGTTACAGAGGGTCAGAAGTTTTCAAGAGAAAGAAAACCCTAGTTTTCAGAAGGAATACACAGGTTGCATAACAGTTTGATCATGTCATATGCCGACTGCATAATAGATAGGGCGCGTACATACGCATGCTGCAGCACTACAAGTCACGTACCTGTTGTATTTTGTTGATACATGTTCAGTTCAGGCACAGATTGATTATAGGGAAGTTGTACAGGTTGGATGCATGTCATTTGTACAGTGGTATATCTCACAATGATAGTGTGACAGTGGTTCCATCATTCTACTTATACATCAGGGCGGTTGGACAGGGCAAGGACAGGTGGTTGTAGCCACCTTTCAGTTGTATATGGAGAATTTAGGGGGTTGTAGCCTCCTTCTAGTTGTAGCTAGAGAATTGGGGAGTTGGAGCTTCCCTCAGGTTGTAGCCTGAGAAAATAGGGGGTTGGAGCCTCCTTCAAGTTGCTTCTGGAAAACAAAGGAAGTTGGTGCTTCCAATGAACGTAATTCTTCAAGACATATAAGAAAAAACATTATGTGGTTTTCTCCTGCTTTGGGTTTCCACGTAAAACACTAGTGTACTGTGTATGTGTATGATTATTCATTTGTTCATTGCTTATTTACTCTACAGTTATTGATTCA
>ML778261.1:63428-92459 GCA_009831015.1 Picea engelmannii
TAGGTGGAACAACAGTAAGTTGGATTTCAAAACTGCAAAAGGTTGTTGCACTTTCAACAACAGAGGTAGAGTATGTTGCTACTACAGAGGCTAGTAAAGAGATGATTTGGTTACAGAGGTTTATGGAGGAATTGGGAAAGAAGTAGGAGAATAGCAAGTTGTACTGTGACAATGAGAGTGCCATTCATCTTGCAAAGAACTCAACCTTTCATTCGAAGACTAAGCATATATAGTTGAGGTACCACTTCATACGATCCACCTTGGAAGATGGACATTTGAAGTTGGAAAAGATACACACTAGCCAGAATCCTGAAGACATGTTAACAAAGGGAATAACCAGGGAGAAACTGAGTTCTTGCTCAATTTCAGTTGGTCTTCAAGAATGAATATGAAGATGAGAAATTTTCCAGGTCCAAGAAGGTTCAGAGTCTAGCATATACAACAACGGTGGAGTTGTTGAGATCAGTCTCCAAGTGGGAGATTGTTGGTTGTGGAGCCTAATTATCTTCCTTATTCATAGATCTTTTGTTTTCAGCCGTGTTTATACCCCATGAAGACTTTACACCCCAGAAGTATGTACACTCTTCCACACGGGGGAGTGCAGAGGGGGGAATAATTTCATTTTAAATATGGACCATTCATTATAAGGTTGCAGATCTAATTGTAGAAATTATGTTAGGGTTTTTTTCCCTAGAAGGCAACCCTTTGTTATGAGGGAAATGTATTGCGGCTATGCATTATGGAAAATATTGTATTATGAGATTAGAGACTGTGAGAGAAAGAAGAGGAAGTTACAGCAGGTTTGTTGTAGGTTGTATCCCTTCATATGCTGGATACTAATAAAGGAAGGACCTGGAAATTTCTCTGGTGGACGTAGCCCACACTGGATTAACCACGTAAATCTGTGTCTCTATTGTATTATGTATCTTCTGTGTTTTGTTTTTGCATTTGTTTTGTTTCCGCATTTGTTTTATTTTATTGCTCCACGGTCCTGTTTTTCTAACGATGTATAAATAATGAGCATCTAAGGATGTTGTGGAATATATACCATGGGCGTTGGGTTTAAACTTGGCTGGATTTTCCCACCATGTCTTGATTATGTCATGGCCACTTCTCCCATATTGAGTGCATTCTTTCCTTTCAAAATCCAGAATAAATTTTGCATTATATGTGTATTTGGGTGCGAAAGATAGTTTATACATTACTTGTATGTCCTCCGGACGAAAGGAGCCAACATAGGTGTTCTGGTAACTGATAATTCTTCTGGTTTGAATATCAATGTGCTCCAGATCCCAAATTATCATGTCATTGTAGGGTATTATCTTTGGTCGAGTGACAATCATGTGCAGTTCAAACTGAGCTACTAGCCTGAGCTTTGCTGAGAATGACTCATCTTCTTCTTCCGCTGAATCATCCAAACAAAAAATAATCTCATGTTCCAAGATATCATAGACCTGTTTCCAAGACTTTATGGTGTTTGTAACTCGCGAAGTGGTGTCGGAGAGAATCTATGTGTTTGGGTTGGAATCATCTGTTGAAGCATCTTTCTCCTTCCCTGGTTTGCGCGGCGCCATAATTCTCAGAGAAATGAAATTAAGCTTACTGTGATAAGAGTAGCCTCTAAGCTCTCAATTACTAAATGGAAAACTCTAATTGGAAATGGTAGAATGACTTGAGATTCGAAATGTGTTTATTCATAGAGTCTATCAATCTTCGTATTGATCTACTGACAAGGTGATTATTAAAAATCTATGGAATTTATTAACCGACAATTGTGAAAATATTTAACCTTAGCGAGTTATAAATGCCATTAATGCTTTGGAGGTTTGGCGTTTGCAGGATTTGAATGTAAGATGAGACAAATCTGCGGAAGGCAGAATTGCAGGTTCAACTAATTATTAACTAATCACTTTTATCTTTTAATTAATCATGCTTCAAAAATCCTTTAGCCTTAAGTACTTTGGAACTTCGATATTCGGGGGTTTTGAATGAAGGATGATAGAAATCCTCTGAAGTCAGAATTCCCAGAGTAAACATTCGAACCATTATAGGCATTTCGAGGCCTCAGAACCCCGGAGTTTCGGAACCCTGGGCAGTCCGAAAAGCATTCTTTCTTTTATTTTTTGAAGGGAAATATCCAGAGTGACGTGGTAGTCATGGCATGATTTCTAATGATGTGTCAAGAAAGATGGATGACATGTTTCACATGAAAATGTGCGAATAAGCTGACACAAATGTTTAAAACAAGTGCCAGGTGCCAGCCCAAGAAAAAAATTAATGACACGTGTGCTATAACTCATTTGTAGACCCTTGTATGGATTATCGAAAGGAACTGTTTTCGGGAGTTCAGAACTTTGTAGATTTGGGGGTTTTGTTGTTTAGATTCCTTGAAACTCCCGAAATGTGAATTTCGAAGTGATCGTTGAATGTTTTCTTTTAAAATTCAGGTAGGTTTATAATGCAGAGAACACGAGAGTCATTTGATCAAATTTAATGGAATCCATCAACGAATGATATTGTAAGATCCTTATTAATATTAATACATAACGATCATGGATTTATTTAATTGAAAATCAATTTCCGTAAGTTTTTTTGAGTGAATTATTATTTTTAAGAGATAAAAACAAAAGATTTTAAAATGAAAAAGTTTAAAATCCTAAAGTGTTCTAACAACTTCAATTATATTAAAAGATGAAAAAGATACTCTAAGATTGGGCAGTCTGGGTATCAATCCTTAGACATACCAGTGAACTGTCCATTTCGGTTACAAAGAATCATTTTTACAAGATGAGGTCCAAATGTGGAAATGGTGATGGAAGATGATTTGGAAAACCCAAAGTCCAGCTTAAAACTAACACCTATATGTGTGTTCAGATCAACGACACATGTGCATTCAGAGTTTCAAAATCACGCAGGCTTTAGGAATAAGAACAAGTGGCAACTTGTGAAGCCCCAAATAGCCGAAGTGTTGCAGATCCAAATGCATGAAGTTCCACATCACTTTGGGCCTGTACCACTCTGGCAGTTTTTAATCCAAAATAGATCAAAATCATTGAACGTCGAAGAGCCGAAGTCAATAACTCTCGAGATAATTAATGAAAAGGTACATTAATCTTGGGTTAGTTGGAAATAAACATGGTTAATGACTCTGGGCCTGTACCAGTCCGAGATTTATAGAAACTCTACATAGAGAACCTCTCGAAGGACGAAGTGCCAGAGGCACATGGAAGTCATGTGTGAAAGAACAAGTGACAACTTGTGAAGCCTCAAATAGTTGAAGTGTCGCAGATTAGAATGCACAAAGTGCCACGTCACTTCGGGCCTATACCACTCTGGGAGTCTTCAATGTAGAACATGTCGAAATCACCGAATGTCAAAGAGTCGGAGTCAAGAACTCTCGAGATACTTAATAATAAGATACATTAATCTTGGTTTAATTGGAAATAAATATTGTTAATGACTCCAGGATGGTACCATTTTGGGAGTTATACAAACTCTGCATAGAGAAAATCCTGAAGGCAGAAGTGCGAGAGTCACGTGGCAACCATCCGCGAAGGACATGTGGCATCAACCAGTAAATACACGTGAAATCATGTGACGCAAGGCGACCATATCAGTCTGGGCCCGTATTACTCTGAGAGTTATACAAGCCCCACATCCATAAACCTCTGTAGCCTTAAGCACCTGAGAGACGTGGCATCAATCCATTGCCGACACGTGTCAAAAAATTGTCACAAATACATGGCGTCCATAGCCAGGGGACGTGGTGCTCATATAGACCATGAAATGTGGCACTCGTTTAAAGAATATTTTTTGTTCGTCATCTGTATTGTTTCAATCGACACATGGCACATATTCTTTATGTGAAACATCAGACTTTTGACGTGTCCTATAACTCATTTGTAGACCCTTGTAAAGAGTATCGCAAGGAACTATATCCAGGAGTTCGAAACTTTGTAGATTCGAGGTTTTTGTTGTTTAGATGCCTTGAAACTCCCAAAATGTGAAGTCTGAAGTGACCGTTGAAGGTTTTATTTTAAAATTCGGGTAGGTATATAATGCGGAGAACACGAGAGTCGTTTGATCAAATTTAATGCAATTCATCAACAGATGATATTGTAAGCGCCTTATTAATATTAATACATAATGATCATGGATTTATTTAATTGAAAATAAATTTCCTAAGTTTTTTGGTGAATTATTTTTTTAAGAGGTAAAAACAGAAGATTTTAAAATTCAAAAGTTTAAAATCCTAAAGTGTTTTAACAACTTCAATTATCTTACAAGTTGAAGAAGATACTCTAAGATTGGGCAGTCTGGGTGTCATCCTTAGACATACCAGTGAACTGTCCATTTAGGTTACAAATAATCATTTTTACAAGATGAGGTCCAAATGTGGAAATGGTGATGGAAGATGATTTGGAAAACCTAAATCCCAGCATAAAACTAACACCTATTTGTGGTTTCAGATCAATGACACGTTTGCATTCAAAGTTTCAAAATTGTGCAGGTTTTAAGAATAATAAAAAGTGGGAACTTGCGAAGCCCCAAATAGCTGAAGTGCCGCAGATTGGAATGCGTGAAGTTCCACGTCACTTCGGGCCTATACCACTATGGGAGTTTTCAATCCAGAACAGATTGAAATCGTCGAACGTCGAAGAGCTGGAGTCAATAACTCTCGATATAATTAATGAAAAGGTACATTATTCTTGGGTTCATTCGAAATAAACATGGTTAATGACTCTGGGCCTGTACCAGTTCGAGAGTTATACAAACTCTGCATAGAGAAACTCCCGAAGGGAGAAGTGCCAGAGTAACGTGGAAACCATGCACGAAGGACACGTGGCATCAACCAGTAAGGACATGTGACATCATGTGACGCAAGGCAGCCACACCAGTTCGGGTCCGTACTAGTACTCTGGGAGTTATAGAAGGTCTGCATTCAAAAACCTCTAAAACCCCAAGTACCGGAGGGACATGGCATGAATTCGTTGCCGACACGTGTCATAAAACTGTCGTAAATACGTCTTGTCCATCAATCAGGGGACGTGGATCTCATATAGACCATGACACCTGGCACTCATTTAAAGCATATGTTATGTTCATCATATGTACTGTTTCAGGTGACATGTGGCACATATTCTTTATGTGACACATCAAACTTTTGACGTGTCCTATAGCTCATTTGTAGACCCTTTTAAAGATTATTGCAACAAACTGTCCTTAGGACTTTGAAACTTCATAGATTCGAGGTTTTTGTTGTTTAGATGCCTTGAAACTACCGAAGCGCGAAGTCTCGAAGTGACCGTTGAAGGTTTACTTTTAAAATTCGGGTAGGTTTATAATGCGGAGAACATGAGAGACGTTTGATCAAATTTAATGGAATTCATCAACGGATGATATTGTAAGCGCCTTATTAATACATAACAATCATGGGTTTATTTAATTGAAAAGCAATTCCCTAAGTTTTTTTGGTGAATTTTTAATTTTTAAGAGGTAAAAACAAAAGATTTTAAAGTTTAAAAGTTTAAAATCCTAAAGTGTTATAACAACTTCGATTATTTTACAAGATGAAGAAGATATTCTAAGATTGGGCACTCGGGGTGTCATCCTTAGACATATCAGTCAACTATTCATTTTTATAAGACAAGGTTCATATATGGAAATGGTGATGGAAGATACTTTGGAAAACCCAAAGTCCAGAATAAAACTAACACCTATATGTGGTTTCAGATCAACGACACCTGCACATTTGGAGTTTCAAAATCGCGCAGGTTTTAAGAAAAAGCGACAACTTAAGATGTATTTATAAGTGTCATTGATCTTTGGCATTGTCAATTAATTATGGGCTAGAATTTTCACTTGTTTCCAAATCATTCCAAATCATTATTTTCTAGTGCAATATTTTATCCACATACTTGTCTTGTATTGTGCTTGTATCATTAAAAAGAGTGCGAGCAAATGCAAACACAAACTATGAATTGATTTTTGGCTCTAACTATGTATATTTCATTTACAAGCCTTATTGATGTTTGGCCTTTTGTTGACGCTTGAATCCGTCAGGACCAAAACGCAAACCTCACAAGGATGCAAATCCTCCTGTGTTTTTATAGAGGTGGTACTCATCTGTCCAAGATTTATAAAATGTGGGACCTTTAAAGAAGTTTGTCAAATGAAAGTAAAATCGATAATATAACAGAAAATGGAAAATGTTTTTTAATTTTCTTGTAAAAAGAGAATTCCTTTGAATGGACCAGGAGATGCACACATTCATATATGTAAAGTAAATAAATAGATCTTCCTCACATCCATCATAGCAGGGATAATGATATCTGATCACATAAAAATTAAAAGAAAATGATTTGCATGCACAAGAGAACTTTGACAGAGTGAAAAATGGGCAACTCAAAAAGAAAATGATAGAACAACCTCAAATATTTTATATTCATATAAACTAGGTTACAAAATATAGTCGAGATTATTCCCAAAATATCTCTCTTGGAATTTCTAAAAAATATATAGTTCAGTACATATTCTCTGAAATTTAAATGCGTCTGTCATAATGAATGGGATTGGGGCTCCTACGAACCATAAATAAAATATGTATAAGAATGAAGCTTGTAGAAAGAATAAAGTGGGCATTGGAAGACAATAAGACCTGGCAAGAAGAAAGAGAAAATTGTCAGTCTTCGGTTAAACCTTTCTATTTAAAGAGGTGGAGTAAATGGATGAAGAGATTGACAAAGACAAAAGAATGTGATCAGTATGAACTTACTATGATGGTATCTCATGCCTTGTCATTTTCTCGCTGATGTGTTTTTATGGCTTTCCTCGACGGTTATGGGAACCGTCAAGGAAAGCCATAAAAACACATCAACCGTCCTTTTCCCTTCATTGGTAAGATTGTCGACAACCTTTTTGAACAACTCCTCGATGTAGCTCCTCATGGATGCCACGTTGATTTCATGCCATATTTTTATATTGAAGAGTTCACCTTCCAAGTCCTTTAGATCTATAGAGATGTTGCGTAATGCTTCTTCAATATCTTGGTTTTTAATCAAATAATCAACTAGTCAATTTTCCACGTCATCTTCACCATATTCAATAATGCCATAGAATTTTTCAAATGACAGCCCTTTAAAGATTTCAACTTGTTCATCAAATGCTTGCTTGGTTAAAAACAATGAGTTGAGTATCAATTTCAAGTCTTGGACTTCATTGGTGCTACCAACTAGATATATCTTAGTTAGCTTCTTGAATAGTTCCTCTCTTCTAGTTATGGTTTGGCTACATGCTTGAACGATACCATTTAGGTTTTTTACCTTTTCTTTCCAACATGCGTTTAGTTGCTTTATTCAATTTGGGGAAGGGAGATCCTCCTCTCTTCTTCTCAATTCCATCATATTAGTACCTTTAACACCAAATGGTACAACTCAATTGAGGTACAAACCTTGCTCATTTTTCAAATCTGCTTGCAAATATTCATGAAAAGCATGTGCTCTTGTTCCAAAAGGGACCATACTCTGACATCTCCCAAGCCTCTGTTATTAATTCCATTATTTTCTTTATATTATTTTCCACATAGCCTCATGATGATGTGAGAAGACTTGTTGATCCTTTTAATTGTAACACAGGTGTGGTATGCCCGATCATTGCTAAAGGACTAGCCAACATTGGAAGGGGCATTAGAGCTCCCTCCAATTCTTTGATTCGCTCCTTTAACCTGACATTCTCCACTTCAAGGTCGTCAATAGATTTTTCTAGAGAATCTCCACTTGCTTGATGTATCTGGGATATTTTGGAAGGTCGCATGTTCTATAGGTTAATCTCTGAATGAGATTTCCCCTTCTTATTATTTACATCTCTTTTTTCAATAATCAAATTTTTGGATTCGCTTTCAAAAACATCACTCTGAAGTGTAAAAGAATCTTCTTCGTCGAAGGTGTCGGTACCAATTATTTCCATCTGAGGGTTCTAGGGCGTAGTGTTCTCTAGTTGGTCGTCATTGGGGAACACTTTCTCATTGTCAATTTCTAGTTCCATATCTTCAAGGGAGAGATCGTGGATATCACTTGCTCCCCTCGGTCCCTCCTCTTCTTGCACAATGTTTTTTCGTTTCTTCCTCATGGGAAGTTTATGAGAACTTTCAATTTTTTCGGAGGGAGGTTTCTTATCTCCTCCTCCTCTTGAAGAACTATGTGTGACTTTCTTACTTGGGTAGGCCGTTGGAGCGTTGCTCCGAGATGTTGTACTCTTGGGCGTGACAGTCGAGGATTGGGAACTTTTCTCACGTGGACCTTTTCCTCTCTACTTGTACGACTCATTGGTGTTGAGTATTGTCTCCAGGTCACCAGTTTCATGAGAAGGAGTCCCTGAGGCATTATCTCCATCTTCATTCAGGATAGCATTAATGAAAGAATTGTCGAAACCGACAGCCAATAGGTGTTGTACAAAAATACCATTAGGGTCGAACCCGTTTACTTTTTCAACATATTTCAAATTGAGGTTGTGGAAGTGGCCCATGAATTCATCAATCTTGTTCATATTCCTGAATATGAAATCCACGAATTTCCAAGGCAGAGATATGAATTGTTTTTTTCTCTTTTCATGTAAAAAATGAAATCAGTAGGTGTACCTCCTTGCTATCTCAACAACAAACATTTTATTGAATATGTGACATGGAAGGAAGGAAGGTTTTTCTTTGGATCCAAAAATATTTATAACATTATAGTTCTCCATTTGTTCCACTGTCCCCTTCCTATCCAGGAACTTGCTCGCCTAGTCATACATCCGAGGAAAATCCTTTCCAATTATCAACCCTTTAAAAACTAAGACAAAATCATTAAAGACTTCATAAAAATGTTGGGAGGCCTTGCGTCTCCATAATGTCTGATACCAGAAGGTTACTGGGTCAAATTTGCAGTTTACCTTCTTACACGGAGATAATCTAGGGAATGGACAACAATGCACTATCGCGAAAATTAAATAAGATGACATAAATAATTTCTTCTCCCTTTTGTATTGTGATAATTGAGAAAAGATTTCAATGGAAATCAACTTACCTCAATCCAAGATGGATTTTTCCTTGACCGTAAAATAAAAAATATACAGAATCATCCAAGATATGTTGAATGTAGTTTCTTGTCTCGTTATCCTCGTGAAAATCCATGCAATTTCCTGGAAAAGGTTTTTGAATGCACTAACCTGTAATCCGGTGATGTCCTCGGGGACGACTGTTGGTTCCTCTAAGAATTCCAGTAAGAGGTCTAATCCATTATTGTTCTTATTTAAGATCTCCCTACAATCCTCTCTATTGAAAGTAAGCATTGGTTCGGAAAGTCTTACCATCTTTCTAAATACTTGAGGCAATAGGGAGACTAGGGAATCGTCCCGCAACTGGATAATCTACTAGTTCAGAATATATTTCTTGGCGCACCAGGTGACCAACTCCTTATAGTCAAAAACTTTTGGGACACAACCTACTCACGCAATTCCATACGTCTAGATAACTTCCTTCTGGGTAGAAGGGGATGAGTAGTAGGAATAAGCTCTAGACCACTGAAAACTCTGGTCCTCGTGCCTGAAATATTCAACGTATCTCCATAGAAATGTTATCGAGGTGCATCCATAAGGTGATGAGAACATTCCTTTTCTTCTGATAGTATTTAAAATGAAAGCTGGAGGATGATAATATAATCTCCCATAAATCTTGGTTTAATGTGTTTTAATGGGAGATGTCCTCAATCATTTTGCTTATTAATGCCAATATTTTCGAACTTGTGTGGTGAGTTGTCACTAATAAAAGCATAATTAATGTGCATTGGGAAGGGCGTGAAGGTGGCAGGGATGGACAAGAATGAAAAATGATTTGAAACTTTTGTGAACCCGAGAGTCCGGGAACCCGTGAATCTATGACAACAGGAGGTGAATAATCGACTAAGTATGCAAAGGTGGGGCGGTCAGACAGACTCATCATAGGTAGAGTGAAGCTTGTGAGTTCGAGGATTCTAGGGTAAAATTGTAGATCACATAAGTTTTGGGTGCAAGATGTAAATCACGAAACACGGGGCATGAGAATTTGATATTGCCAACTCGAAAACCCGCGGTCATAAAATTGGCTAAGTATGGAAAGGAATTACAGTCGGTCGGAATCATGATGTGAGGATATAGATGGAGATGAGGATCTATGAGTCCACCAACTCGGGAACCCATGATCATAGAAATGTGACTAAGTATATAACCAAAAAGGGATAATAGAGGGTAAGAAGAAAAGGGAAAAACAGGTAAGTATAGAAGAGGGAAAAGAAAAGGAGAAAAGAACTTGGGAAAAATAGAAAAGGGGAGGGAATTTTTGGAAGCGCGAAATGACCTCAACACCTTTGTAGATAACAATGGGCTAGAATAATGTTGCATTCTTATTGTGATAATTCCTTAAAAAAACTAAAATAACCAACAATTTTTCCTAATTCAAGATCCACAAAAAAAAAAAAAATTCAGATCGCATAATATTCACCTCTACCAATTCGATAATAGGGAGGTTGATTTGGTAGATAGAACTATCGGTCAATTCAGGCGACTCGGGTGCATCTTGGTTTCTTGTGAGAAAATCTAATGCTTTGATGAAGATTTGTTTGTATTGCAACCTGTGACAGTAATTGTATTTTTGATACATTGTTTAATGTGTTGAAACATTATTTTAAGTATTAAACTTCTTGCACCAGATAATATAATCTCCCGTAAATATTGGTTTAATGCGTTTTAATGGGAGATGTCCTCGAGATTTTCTCTTATTAATGCCAATATTTTCGAACCTGTGTGGTGAGTTTTCACTAATAAAATAATAATTAATGTGCATTGGGAAGGGCGCGAAGGTGGTGGGGATAAATTGAGAGAAAAATGCTTTGAAACTTTTGTGAACCCAACAGTTCGGGAACTCACAAATCTATGACAAGAGGAGGTGAAGAATCAAATAAGTATGGAAAGGCGAGGCAGTTAGAGGGACTCATCATAGGTAGAGTGAATCTTGCGAGTTCGAGGAGTCCGGGGTCGAATTGTAGGTCATGAAATTTTTAGGTGCAATATGTATATCATGAAACACAAGGCATGAGAGTTCGATACCACCAACCCAGGAACCCGCGGTCATAAAATTGGCTATGTATGGAAAGGAACGACGGTCGGTCGAACTCGTGATGTGAGGATATAGATGGAGATGAGGACCTATGAGTCCTCCAACTCAGTAACCCACGATCATAGAAATGCAACTAAGTATAGAACCAGAAAGGGATAATAGAAGGGAAGAAGAAAAGGGAAAAACGGGTAAGTATAGAAGAGGGAAAATAAAGGGAGAAAAGAACTTGGGAAAAATAGAAAAGGGGAGGGAATTTTTGGAAGTGAGAAATGAACTCAACGCCTTTGTGGATAACAATGGGCTAGCATAATGTTTCATTCTGACTGTGATAATGCCTTAAAAAAACTAAAATAACCAACAATTTTTCCCAATTCAAGATCCACACACACACAAAAATTAGATCCCATAATATTCACCTCTACCAATTTGATAATAGGGAGGTTGATTTGGTAGATCGAACTATCAGTCAGTTCAGGCGACTGGGGTGCATCTGGGGTGCCTGTGAGAAAATCTAATGCTTTGATTAAGATTTGTTTTTATTGCAACCTGTGACAGTAATTGTGTTTTTGATACATTGTTTAATGTGTTGAAACATTCTTTTAAGTATTAAACTTCTTGCACTAGATTATTCATTGAATGTTTTGTTGTTTCCCTCTGTTTTTTACCTTTATTATGTCACTTGTCTGACATTGGTGCAATAGTATCCAAGGAGAACCCTCATCCATATCATATTGCCAATCTCACGATGCTCTTGTCTTGGTGTACCAACCCTCTAACTGGTCAACAAATTGAAAAGAACGAGCATTCCAAACTTGTGGTGGCCTAGCTCTTCCATTTAGTAGCCAAGGGTAGACTTTAGGACCAACAACAACTATGAAGTTGTTTACATAGCTTTACAGGTAGTTCAATCAAAGAATATAGAAAGTGAGTCATACCTATAGTTTCAAGGATGTGTTTGCATAAGAGAAGCATAAAAAAGCTAAAGAGAAATAAATGGAGGGTTGTTGAAATAAAGTTATTGTATTGTCAATTTGAGCATAAGTATAACAATGACGAACTTGAATTTTAATTTTGTGTGGTTGATAACATATTTCCATTTGACTTCAACTAGCATATATCTTCTTTTTTTTCAAAATATTTCCAAAAACGAATTCTGGTAATTTCATTAATCAAGCAAAACTAGTTAAATGAACTACATATTACATTTTCTCCATAAAGCCTGCATTAAAAGGCAAGGAAGATCCTGTATATTCCTTAAGATCATATAAAAAGCGCTAAGATCCTGAATCTGTTATTCAGTCATAATCCAAAAACTACGCCCATGAGAACCTTGAACTACAACACCAAAGCACATGATCAAAAGTTTGGCAAACACAACACAAGCAAAAATCAGCAAGGAGTGGGCATTGTATCCCCTCTATAACCAAACTCCCAAATGAGCACCAAGAAATTCCTCGATTCCTATATTAGTATGAAACAAGATAACTATGAAAATTTTCTTCTGATATTACTATGAACCAAGATCGCGTTGACCTGACAATGTTCTAACATTACTAGTTCTAGAAAAAACTGTCATTTTTTAACTTAATGGACTTTGAACAATGAAAAATTTGAAATATTATTGAAAATGCCTGATGGCTCTGTTCAAAAGAGCAAGTCATTTGACATCTCAAATGATGGACCCGATTTATTCACAATTGGGTACTTTGTATGAGATTTTTCCTCATGCTTTTCATTCCTGGACTCAACAATCTTATGCGTCTCTAGTTCACTTTGCCATGGTAGTGAAAAACTTTATTCATATCTTGATTGGGTAACATGGATAGAAACATATTACACTGTTTCATTTCTTGTTAATGCATGATATGTAATTTTTTTTGGGGGGTTCAACCGATATGCAGTATGGCATTGTCCTCATTTAAGGTAAATTTGCTATGGATGCAGAAGTCATGTAGCATGTAGATAGTCTTTTCCTTTTTCTGCAGGTATATTTCATATTTCAATTCTGTCAACCCAGGAAGCACATCTTGTAATATAGGTTTTCTAATGGTACAATGTACAATTGTGTTGTTGAGGGTTCGAATGACAGTGTTGACGCAATGACTATATATGTAATGGCATTTTTCACCGCATCGTAGACAATCAATTGTGCCATCATTTATGAGCGCAGAGGCAGAAGCATGAGAATTGCAATTGGCACATACATGCTCGAAGGGGTTTGAGTAGGCATTTGTTGTAACCAGAACACCCTCAACCTGCACACATGATCATAGTAGTTAATATATTGAACAATATAATATATATGTGTACAACAAAAACGTTGCACAAAGCTGCTGAAGGCATTTTGTTTTGTGCAAATTGTTGTTGGAGGTGTATATGTATGCGTACAACAATTGTGGAGCTAGTCAGTTTCTTGAGATCATGTACTATGTCTGTTCGCAATTATGTTACAAATGTTGCTTGGGTTGTGTGAAAGATCATTTCTTTAACATCTCTTTTCTTCGTTATATTTTTAACAAATAATTGGAAATTTCCCTTTATGCAATTGTTGTTCTACTAAGGAAAATAAATCTGCATAGGTGTCGAACAATTGTAGCTGCACCATGGAACAATTTAATAGTTGTGTAAGATGTTTGAGATATATGAGCATGTCAAAGCAAAGGACAAAAAAAAAAGGTATGGAAAACATTATCATTGCCTTCTTCGAGTTTCCATCTTTTATATGGATAATATGTTGCGAGCCAACTTTTCTTGCAAATGTGACAGCTACACCAATGGTTCCAATTGGGTAAATGTCGTTGTTCTCTGCGAATTGGCTGATTGTTGTGTCTGGTACGAAATGATATTCTGAGAAAACCGCAGGAAATTTTCCGACAACACTTGTTTCATTGAGAAATATAATCCGATCACAATCACCAAGGTCAAATAGTGTTTTTGGTAATATATTGAAATTTATAATGGATATCCCATTACCTGGCAAGATCTTCTCTGCATGTTTCTGGACAAGTTGTGTAGGGATAGTCAGCGTAACTATCATCATGGATTCGTTGTTTGTCATGTTTGCACGCATAATGCATCTACTTTTGTTTGCCTTCTCTAAGTAGGTGTTATACACGACCATTATGTCTTTGATGAATAGTCGTCCAGTTCGACGATTGTTCAAGCCTTCTATTGATAGTATATTGGATGGTATAAGTTTAGACCTGGTGTGATCCGAATTTATGCAAGAATGCAATAGAATACACAAATAACCATGAATACAAAGATGCAATGGAAATAACACTTCATTTCATTAATATCAAAGAACTGAAATTTGTTTACAGACATAATGGAAATAAACTAGCTAGGGCGTTGGTAGCTTATCTCTAAGAAGAGATGTGGCAGCTACAGGCCTCTAAACTCTGTGTTACAATGAGGCTCGAAGGCCTATATATTATTGAGAAACAATGGAAACCCTAACCATCCAAAACCCTAAACCCTAGGAGATGAAACGTCGAAATATGGGCCCCGTCGGGGTAAATTGGTACATCAATTTCCCGGGGTTGTAACTTTGGCATACTATCTCCGTTTGATGCACATGATACATCATTAGAAATATCTATTTGAGGACTACACTACTGACAAAAAATATCAAGTCCATAACATAATGATATTTATCGGGTGTTTAATGCCCAAAAAATGTCATTTAGGGCCTCAAAACAGCTTTGGAAGTTCAAGACCCGAAAAATTGCCAAAAATAGAAAATTGTGCTACAATTAAGGAAACTGAAAAACTGAAAGAAACAGTGGTGGGGTTCCAAGTGGAATAGGTAGGTGGCCACCAATATCCACCTAGATCATTCCTCCCCCCTTAGGAAGCAATGGTCCCCATTGCGTTGAGTTCCTCCATGAGAAGAGGAAACTTCTGTTGAACTTGGTCCCTAGTGAGCCACTTGCCCTGGTGAAGGATTTGACCTGCTTTGACAACTCGATATAGCTGGATCCTCTGCTGGCAGGTGTTATTGATCTATTTTTCCATAATCCAATCAGTTGTAGCTTGTTCCATGCAGTCTGGATTTAACTATGTTGGTGTGAGTTGTTTTTCCATGTCGGATGTGTCCAATAGAGGTGGAAAGTAGGGCCGAAGGCGGTCCACATTGAACACTAGGTGCAGACCAAGGAATGGTGGAATACTAAGCTCGAAGGCATTGTCCCCTACAGGCTTGGTGATTGTGTATGGCCCATATCGAAGTGGGAGAATCTTGCGGTGGGGTCCAATGAGGCGCTCCTTCTGCAAATGTAGCCACACTTTGTCACCCACCTGGAAGTTGTGTTGCACCCAATGTTGATCATGCAGCTGCTTGTACTTAGAACTGGCTCTGTCCAATATGTCATGAACCTATTAGCGAATGTGATGAATGTGCTCAATGAAGTTGTTCTCTTTGGCAGCTTTAGACTGGACATGAGCCGAATCAACCTCAGTAGATACAAAGGGCATGGCTACGTCAATGTGACATAGTGGCTCGAATACCAAGCCCACCTGAAAGGGGTTGTGGTCAGTTGAGCTGTGGAGGGCCCGGTTATAGCTATGTTGTACATAGGGGAGACTCTCATCCCATGTGCATGGATGCGTTGAGTTTTGTTATCACATGAACTTGTCAGAGTCCTGTGGGTTTGTGGTTTCTACCTAAGTTTGTAGTTTTTCCCTGTCTCTATCATTTTCGTAGGCCAAGTCTTGAAGTTTTTCCACCTTCGGGTGATAAAATCATTTTATGTTTGCCCTTGTTCATTTGTGTGCCCTAGTCTCCCTGTTTTCTCAGCTCGCAGCCAGTCGTCCAAATCCTTGATCATGCAAGTCGCAGCCATAAACACAAATCGTAGCTTTCTTAAACAGATTGTTTCGATATTGAAGCATAAGAAAAATACAATTTTAATCTTTCAACGGTGAAGATTTTGGGAACAATCCAGATTAGCGGCTCACAGACATTCAGGAGTACAAACTTACGTGAAGTATAGCGCCAAAACAAAAGGCCCTGAAGTGAATACAAGTCATTGATCTTAAAGGGGGCAGGTGGCAGTTGATCCAAGCCTTCGGGGAAATGAGCTTCGGGAGATTTGAAATGAGAAGTGCTTAGAAATCCTGAAGTCCCGAAGTCCCGAAGGCCCAAAATGGATTTGATTCATTGATTATCCAGAGCCACGTGTCATCAGATCCACAACTTCGGGTAAAAGCGCATGGAGAAGTAAGCCGGATTTGAGTTTTGATTTTCCTGAAGTCCCGGAGACCTGAAGTGGATCTCGACCGTCCAAATACAGAATGCCATGCGTCATCATATCCTTAGCTCTGGAGGTTTTTCTTAGAGGGAAACATGGTTTGATAATTGAAATTCCCGAAGGCTGATTCGCGAAGCAGATCTCAGTCGTTGATTTGAAGAGGGAAGTTCTGATCTGTTGATCTAAAGCGCCAAAGTTGGGTCGTTGATCAAGAAGCCTCATCTCAAATCACAAGATCAATGGTCATGCTTCATTGCAGGTTTGGAAGGTGCGCACATTTTAAAATTTCAAGGGTGGTCCACAATCATAACCGTGGTTTTTGGAAAGGGACGTGTGGCGGTTCATGGTGAATTATGGGGACAAAAGCGGTTTGCTTTCAAACCATCCTTGGTCATGCCTGCAATCACGCAATTGCATAGGGTCATGGCCCTAGGTAACATTCATGGATGATTTTAAGGATGGAAATTTGTTTTAAAATGTAGAAACCTTGGCGAATCTTACTAACCCTTCATATGCCAACTATAAATGTTTGATGATATTTTTGTAAAAATATTCAAATTTCTAAGTATTTTATATAGTTTTTATAAAATTTTGGCTATTTTAAAGGTAAAATATTTTTATCCTATAGAATTTGGGAAATTCATTTTTAAAATAGCGAATCTCATTTTTGGTGGAAAATTAGCCCATGAGCGAAATTTAGCCCCTAAAATCATCCCTGGTAACATTGAATATGGAGTGATGGAGAGGAGTCGTGCCAAAGACTGAAAGCATCTGTATTGGTCACATAAGAAGATCTGCTTGGCCTCGAGACGTCAGGATTGACTAAAAAAATTTGTATGGAACCACCCGGAAACATTCATGAGTGTCAGGCCCTGTCCTGCTCCCAATGAAGGTAGTTATTGAAGACTGGGGGCAGAAATTGAGACCTCGTCTCACCCCATAAATGGAAAGTGTTGCAGAGCGTAGCCATGAAGGCACACTGACGATCTGAAGCTTCCTTATGGGAAATTTTTCCTGTAAAGCACATAATTGCGCCAAGATAGCATCTGCCATGATAAAACTTGCACAATTTGACAGAGTAGGCGCCGACTGAAGGCTTTGAAGGCAATGGTCCGATCACACTCCTGGTGGTTGCAACATTGCTAGGTATTTATAGACAATTTTGATATTTTTTTAAGGTCAAATGGTTGAGCTAGGCTCCCGACTATTGTAATATTTTTATGAAGAACACTAATTCTTTGGTTATGTGTTTGTTTTTTGAGACATATTGGTTAATCTTAGTCATATTTCTTGCTCCATATTATTTGCCTCTGATACTGAGAGAGTTCATGATTGACTAATTCACATGGATTGTTATGATTGTATTATGATGAATATTATGTTATAGTGTTGTTATAATTTCTTTTAGTTTCTTTGAGATTTGAATTCAAGAGGATCTTGCATTTAAGTTTTTACTACTTAGGCTGTTGGAAGACCTGATGTCCACAACAAACCTCTACACTCTCCTCACCAAATTCTTCCCTCTATTCACCCTTACTCCAAATTCCCAACTGAAGTTGATTCCAAACCTCAATTGCTTATGCATGCTAGTCCATATTTCTGAGTTAGAACATTATTATCATTGAGTCCTCTCCATTTGATCACCTAAAACTCATTTACATTTACTATATAAACTGATGGGTACTGGGCTTACCTTCTATGCAATTTGAGGGTGACTTCTAGTGCTAACATTTCTGGCATCGTTGTCGGTGAACACATTGAAGAGTTTTCCTTGGGATAGAATGACAAAGAAGTTTGATTCTAAAGGTGCATCTGATATCATTACCATTGAAGATTGCAACTTGCACCTGGTGACTCCACTGTTTCAGTTATGGATCCTAAAGGTAGACACATGAGGTCCACTCCACTGCTGCCTCTAGCAACGTCTGAAGTTGACCCAAAGGAAATTATCAGAAAGGGAAAGACCACTCAAAAAGGTACCCCCACTGCTGTACCAAGTTTTTTTGATAATTTGCATAATCCCTCTTTACAAACTCCAATAATTGTTTATGATTCTCCTATTATACAAACTGGTGGAGTTTCAATAAATTTAAATTTTGGGAGTTTTCTTGCCGATTTCTCCCCTCCTATTCTTGGTTTGGAAGGAGAGATATTTGACACCCCTTTCTCCCCCGAAGTTGTGAAGTGGAAGGAGAGAGATTTGACCTTAGAAGACTTTCCTACTCCAGACTTTACTACTCCTCCTCCTATTAGAGTTGCTACAGTTACAGAAGGGGAAACCTTTGTTACCTCTAGCCCCTCATATTTATCTCCTAACGCTTAGCCTTTTCCTTTTTCTCCCAGAGGCGCAACCCTAGTCTCACTTGTCTGAACTCCATCTCCTCTTGGTATTCCTCCAGTTCACGTCCAAATGGCAGGTGATAATCCTCCTAGGAACATGATGGCTAAGATATTGGCTACTAGATACGCCCCTCTAGTTTTACCTCAGCCTATGAATGCTCTCCCAGCCACGGACTACCTTAAGTACATACCCCAATTCATAGGGGAGGGATACATGACTGCAGAAGAGCACCTTGCATCTTTTTATAGATTTGCATAGATTCAGGTCATCGAAAATGAAGATGTGTGGATGAGATTTTTTGTACAGAGCCTTGATGGTGATGCCAGGGACTGGTTTAAGGACTTGCCTCCTAGATCTATTGAACAAATTGTTGCTCTGGACGATTCATTCTTAAGACACTGAGGGAATAAAAAAGATCTCCTTTATTATAATACAGAATTCAGGGCACTTAAGAGAGAAGAGGGGGAATCTATTTCATACTTCTCGAAGAGATTTAATAAGATGTATAAAAATATGCCCACTGAAATTAAACCTACAGAAAACTCTGCCAAGATGACTTATGCCAATGCTTTTGACCCTAATTTTTGCCTCCTATTGAGAGAAAGAAGAGCTACCTCCTTGGCTCATATGAAAGATGCATCCCTTGAAGTAGAATCCAATATATTGGTAGCTAAAAAACTTAGGAGTAAATCTGATAGAAATAGAGGAAAAGGTAGGTCTGAAACTCCGACTTCTAGTTCCTCTGTTACCCCCCCTCAAACGGATGAAGTGACCAAGGTACTAAAATCACTTTCTACTAGAATGAAAAAGATCGAATTAGAAGGAAAGCAAAGATATAGTAATTCCCAAAATACTAAGAATAGGGGTAGTTTCAAAAGGCCAACTAATGCCCCTCAGATCATCCAAAGAGATTAGAGAAACAAGGACAGAGATGATCAGAAAATCCAAACTCCTCTCCAAAATAAATTGGTTACTGATGAAAATGAAGAGGAAGAAGATATCGATCCTGAGATCCATTTTCTTGGAGATACCTCTTTGTCCCCTCATTTAACTTAGTCTGCATACAAAGAGGCCCTCATAAGTAATCAACTGAATGAGCTGAGCAAAGGAGAAAAGACTAGCAGCAATCCGAATACATATAACCTCATATCCAAGAAGAAATAAGCAAAGCCTGAAATTCCTGAGCAGCCTGCTAGAGATGAGAAACCTGCTAAAGATGTGGCAGACAACAACAAAGAGAGGAAAGCACACAATCCCCCACCAATGGTCAAAATTGCTATCATAGAAGTGAAGGAGATTTTGAACCCTCCCTCCTCTTATATATCTGAGTAAGAGATTCAAAAGATTAGGATCCCTATGCCTATCTCAGAGTTAGTCAAGCACGAGGATTTCAAAAGGTGCCTATCAAAAATTTTCCAGCCCGAACCTACATCTCACTCCACAGACTCGGTTAACCTCAAATGAAAATCCAGTTGTCATGTTAGGGCCTTTGATAGAGGATAGAGATTAATGATCCCCCCCCTTATACACTTCATTTAACATCCATGATAAGGTGTTGCATAACTGCTTTATGGATTCAGGGGCATCTCACAATCTTATGCCTAAGATTGTCATGGAAGAGCTCGGGTTGGAGGTTACAAAAACCTATCACGATCTGTATTCTTTCGACTCCAAAAAGGTGAAGTGACTTGGGGTTTTCAAAGACCTGTCTGTGTCCCTGTTCCAGCTGCCAATGAAGAGAGTAGTCATGGATATCGTAGTGGTTGATGTTCCCCCTAAATTCGATATGATCCTGTCTAGATCTTGGATAAAGAGACCGGGGGGAACCTTGTAGATGGACCTTTCATATGCCACCATTCCTGTATTCAGGGGTGAACAAAGGAGACTCTATAGGGAAGCGCAACTTGCGTACATCATCAATGATGAAGAAAACCCCACCAACCATCCTATTTTTTCTTTTGACAATGATTTGGGATCCAACATATTGTAGCTGACTGATACTCTTGAACCTCCTCTTGAAATTAGAAAACAATCCATTGCTTTTTGTGAAATCCCTCCTCCAACTACCCCTATTTGGAAGATGTTCTTTGATGGAGCCTCTTCTAAGAAAGGTGTTGGTGCTGGAGTAGTCTTTGTTTCATCGTGTCAAGAGACCATACCCTTGTCCTACATGTTATAATTTGAAGCTACCAACAATGTGGCAGAGTATGAAGCTCTTGTTTTAGGTTTAAGGGCTACAAAGGACATGGGGATAGAAGAGCTATCCGTATTTGGAGATGCAGAGCTAATTGTTCATCAGATCAAAAATATTTATCAAGATAAGCACCCTAGGCTCAGGACTTATAGGAATGAGGTGGTAGACCTAATTGACAATTTCTTCTTAGATTTCAACATTTCGTTTATTCCAAGAAGGGAGAATACCATGGCTGATTCTTTGGTTGTTTCAACAAGCCATTTTAGAATCCCACTGCCACCTAAACTCAAGTATGATATAGAGGTGAAATATAGACCCTCTATACCTAACAATTTCAAGCATTGGAAGGTATTTGAGGATGGTCTTGAGATCATAAATTTTCTTGAGTTTGTTGATGAGTTCTCTTCATTACACATTGATTGGGATCATGATTCCGAAAGTAACCCTCATGCTGATGTATTTTTAAATAAAATTGTTAATCACCATATTGTTCAGCTGCCTAGCAATGACATTCCAAAGGGACTAGTTCCTTTAGAAATATTGTTCGATGGGAACAATGTGGCAATAAAGTTTAAAGGCTCAACTGATGATGTTGATGTATCTAAGTGTAATATTGGTCAAGAGAACAAAGACCTGAATACGTTGAGCTGTTAAAAGAATTTGTTGATGTGTTTGCCTAGACATATGAAAACCTTAGAACATATGACACAAGTATCATCAAGAAGAAGATCCCACTAAATGAGGAAGCCAAACCATTTAGGCTGAAATTGAAAAAAATAAATCCTATGCTACTGCCTATTATGGAGAAAGAGGTAAAAAATATTTTGGATGCCCAGATTATCGTTCCTTTGAGATTTTCTGAGTGGGTGGCCAACTTGGCCCTAGTGAGAAATAAGAATGGGGAAATCAGACTTTGTGTTGATTTCTGAAATCTGAACAGAAGCTCCAAGAAATATAATTACCCCTTGCCCAAGATGGAACACATATTACAGAGGGTGACGGGTGCATCCAGGATGTCTATGATTGATGGCTTTTCTGGCTACAATAAAGTCTCTATCTTACCTAAAGATAGAGAGAAGAAAACCTTCACCACTCCTTGGGGTACATTCATGTATGCTAAGATTTCCTTTGGATTGATGAATGCAGGAGAAACCTTTCAGCAAGCCATGGACATAGCTTTTATTGGAGAGAACAACAAGTTTGTAGTCATTTATTTGGATGAAATAACAATGTTCTCACAATCTGATAAAGAACATTATGATCATCTGAAAAGAGTCTTCTTGAAATGTAGAAGATTTGGCCTCTCTCTAAATCCAAAAAAATCATTATTTTCCATGAAAGAAGGGAAATTATTGGGGCACATTGTGTCAACTGGGGGAGTAAGGATTGATTCAAGCAAGGTAGAGGCTATCCAAACTTTGTCACTCCCTAGATCCAAGAAACAAGTTCAATCTTTCTTAGGGAAAATTAATTTTCTGAGAAGGTTTGTTTCAAATTTTGTTGAGTTGGTGAAGTTTATCACCACCATGTTGAGGAAAGGAAATGAAATCAAATGGACTTCTGAATCTCGTAACTCTTTTGACCAAATAAAGAAGGCCTTGAATGAAGCACTTGTCCTCATCAGTCCTAACTACTTCAAGGATTTTATGATTTTCTCTTTTGCTTCATTTGACACAGTAGCAGTTGTTTTATTGCATAAAAATGACGAAGGGTTAGAGCAACCCATTTCCTTTTTCAGTAGGGCACTGGGAGATGCTGAAATAAAGTATGACATCATGGAAAAACATGCCTATGATTTGGTTAAATCTCTCAAAGCTTTTAGATTTTATGTGCTACATTCAAAATGCATTGCATATGTCCCTTCAGCCTCTGTGAAGGAGATCCTCATTCAGCCTGACATAGACGGAAGAAGGAGCACATGGATTGCCAAAATCCTTGAATTTAATATTGAAATAAAGCCTACCAAATTGGTTAAAGGTCAAGGTTTAGCTAGGTTGCTGGATGAATCTAATT
Source organism: Picea engelmannii (assembly GCA_009831015.1). Lineage (NCBI taxonomy): Eukaryota > Viridiplantae > Streptophyta > Pinopsida > Pinales > Pinaceae > Picea > Picea engelmannii. Next base: position 86,357 of record ML778261.1, read on the forward strand.
ATAAAGCTTTGGGGGTCAATTTCATCAATAGTTGTTCAGAGAATCAACAAGCTGAGTTCTTTGATGAAGATCCTAAAGTCACAACCCTGTTGCCCGGATGCACTTGGTACAAAGACATTATATTTTTCCTACATAAGTTACATCCTCCTGATGGCATGGGAAAGAGTAAGGTAAGCACTTTGAATCTCAAATCAATTAAATATTGTCTGATTGATCAAGTTTTATATTGAAAAGACCCTTTACGAGTGGTTTTGAGATGTCTAGACCCACAGGAAGCCCAAAAGATTATGTATGATTTTCATGACAGTTTATGTGGGGGGAATCACTTCTAGAGAACCACAGCGTACAAGATTCTTAGGGCTGGGTATTTTGGGCCTAGTCTCTTCACTGATGTCTGTGCAAAGATCATGTCTTGTGTCAAGTATTAGAAATTCTCTGGAAAGAAACAACTCAAGTCTTTGCCATTAAAGCCTGCGGTAGCTTTAGGACCCTTTCAGCAGTGGGGCCTAGATTTTATTGGGGAAATTCATCCTGCTTCAAGTGGTCAACATAGGTGGATCTTGACTTCCACATAATACTTTACTAAGTGGATAGAGGCCATCCACACAAGAAATGATTCCCACAAGATAATCGTTGGTTTTATTGAAGGTATTATGGCAAGATTTGGTTGTCCAAACATAATTGTCACTGATAATGTTGTAGATTTTAATGCTGAACCATTGATTAAGTTTTGTGAACAATTTGGAAACAAATTGATTCAGTCTACTCCTTACTATCCCCAAGGGAATGGACTGGCAGATTCATCTAACAAGAGCCTTATTAAGATCATCAAAAGACTGTTAGAGGACAACAAGAAGGCACGAGATTCAAAGCTTAAATTTTCTTTATGGGCTGACAGAGTGACAACAAAGAGATCTCTTGGTATCTCTCCTTTCGAGCTTGTATATGGAGTTGAAGCCATTTTTCCTTCTCTGCTTGCCTTACCTGTGGAAAAATTCTTCCAAGACTACCAGGGAGAACCGAATGATATGATTAGGAGAATACAACAGCTGGTAGAAGTGCAACAAACTAGAGAGCAACTACTGGACAAAGAACATGACCAACAACAGAAGATCAAGTAGGCCTTTGATGAGAAAGTGACCAAAGAGTATTTCCAGCTGGGAGATCTAGTACTCAAGTGGCATGCACCTAAACAAGATAAAGGCAAGAACAGTAAATTTGAGGCCTTGTGGATTGGCCCCTTCAAAATTTCTAAGGTTTTTTCAAATAACACTTACAAGTTACAGGATTTGGAGGATGCTGAAGTTTTTGGTAGCCCTGTAAATGGGCATTTTCTAAAGAAGTTTTTTACTTGAGCCAGAAGTGGCTTCCCATGTCATTATAAATATTTTTTTTTTCTTTTACTTTTGGTTTTAATAAGGGACTCCATAACCCAAGAACTAAGGCACTGAAACTATTGGTTCTTGGCAGCTCGCAGGGAGCATGCCATCCCCTGTGGAGCCAAATGTTATCACATGAACTTGTCAGAGTCTTATGGGTTTGTGGTTTCTACCTAAGTCTTTAGTTTTTCCCTGTCTCTATCCTTTTCACAGGTCGAGTCTTGAAGTTTTTCCCCTTTCGACAGATAAAATAATTTTATTTTTTCCCTTGTTCGTTTGTGCACCTTGGTCTCCCTATTCTCTCAGCTGGCAGCCAGTCGTCAAAATCCTTGATCATGCAAGTTGCAACCATGAACACAAAGTGCATCTTTCTTAAACAGTTTGTTTCAATATTAAAGCATAAGAAAAAGAAATTTTTAATCTTTCAGCAGTGAAGATTCCGAGAACAGTCCAAATCAATGGCTCACGGACGTTTGGGAGTACAAACTTGTGCGAAGTATAGCGCTAGAACAAAAGGATCCGAAGTGAATACAAGTCGTTGATCTTAAAGGGAAAAGATTTCAGTTGATCCAAGCCTTCAGGAAAATGAGCTTCGTGAGATTTGAAATGAGAAGTGCATAGAAATCCCGAAGGCCCAAAATGGATCTGAGTTGTTGATCAACTAGAGCCATTTGTCATCAGATCCATAACTTCAGGTAAAAGCGCATGGAGAAGTAAGCCAGATTTGAGTTTTGATTTTCCCGAAGTCCCAGAGACCCGAAGTGGATCTCAGCCATCCAAATCCATAATGCCACGCGTCATCAAATCCTCAGCTCCGAAGGTTTTGCTTGGAGGGAAATATGGTTTGAGAATTGAAATTCCCGAAGGCTGATTCACGAAGCAGATCTGAGTCGTTGATTCGAAGAGGGAAGATCTGATACGTCGATCTAAAGCACCAGAGTTGGGCCATTGATTAGGAAGCCTCATCTCAGATCAAAATATCAATGGTCATGCTCCATTGCGGGGTCAGAAGGTGCACACGTTTTAAAATTTCAAGGGTGGGTCACAATCAGAACCGTGGTTTTTGGAAATAGACGCGTGGCGGTTCATGGTGAATTGTGGGGACAAAAGAGGTTTGCTTTCAAACCACCCTTGGTTGTGCCCACAATTGCGCAATTGTGTAGAGTCATGGCCCTAGGTCACATTGAATATAGAGCAATGGAGAGGAGCTATGCCAAAGTCCAAAAGCATCCGTATTAGTCACAGAAGAAGATCTGCTTGGGCTAGAGACATCAGGATTGACTTAAAAAATTCATATGCCATCGCCTGGAAACATTCATGAGTGCCAGGCCCTGCCCTGATCCCAATGAAGGTAGTTATTGAAGATTGGGGGTGGCAGTTGAGACCTCGTCTCACCCCATAAATGGAAATCATTGTAGAGCATAGCCATGAAGGCACATTCATGATTTGAAGCTTCCTTATGGGAAATTTTTCCTATAAAGAACATAACTGCGCCTGGCTCGCGTCTAACATGAGAAAACCAACACAATATGATAGAGCAGGTGTCGACTGAAGGCTTTGAAGGCAGTGGTCCGATCACACTCCTGGTGGTTACAGCATTACTGGGTATTTATAGACAATTTTGATTTTTTGTTAAGGTCGAATGGTTGAGCTAGGCTCCCGACTATTGTAATATTTTTATGAACCCTCCAAGAGCATATTGTATGTGTGGCTGAATTATGGATTGATCTTGTAGAGAAGCGGCAAATCAAAAGTCTCGTGCCCACAAGATTTGAGCATGGTGGTTATCGCCATGATTAGTGATCGATTGAGGCAGTCTGCAACATTATTGGTGTTTCCCTTCTTGTACTTGATGTTCAAATGAAACTGTTACAGATATGTGGACCACTTCTGATGGCGATCGTTCTGCAACTTCCCTTATGTATGTATGAATTGCAGGGGTTAGTGGTCTGTGTGGATGATTGTTTCCTTCCCCAAAATGTAATGCTTCCATTGTCGGCAAGTCTGCACAATGGAATACATTTATTTGTCATAAGGATACTTTCAGACTGTGTTGGAAAGTGTCACACTGTGATATGCCACTGGATGCTTCTGTTGAGTAAGAAATTCCCCAATAGCATAGTTAGAGGCATCTATCTCGATCTCATATGGTTGTTACAAGTTTGGTAATATGAGCACTGGGGCACAACAGAGCCAATTTTTCAATTCCACGAACACTTTCTGTTGAGATTCCGACCAAAAGAATTTTTCTTTCTCTCCTCCCTTGGTGACTTGACTCAAGGGCCAAGTGATATGAGAGAATCCAAACACGAACCTGCGGTAGAAATTAGCAAGACATAGAAAGCTGCGTATCTTTGTTAGAGTGGTCGAGGTTGGCCAATCCCGGATGACTTGGATATTGGTTGGATCCACATGCACCCCATGCTCATCAATAATGTATCCCACATACTGAACTTGGGTCATGCCAAAAATGCACTTCTCCAAATTGGCACACAACTTGTGTTTCCGTAGTGTTTGGAGGACCTGTTGGATGTGGTGGAGCCTGGAGGTGCTCTTCCCAAGTCTGGTTGAAGATCAGGATGTCGTCCAAGTACACTACTAAAAATGAGTTGGTGAATGGCCACAAGATGTCGTCCATCACCCTCATGAAGGTTGCAGGAGCATTCGTCAACCAGAAAGGCATGACCAACCATTCGAAAAGGCCCTCCTTGGCTTTGAAGACAATCTTCCACACATCAGATGGTTCGATTGGTACCTGGTGATACCTAGACTTCAAGTCAATCTTGCTGAAATATTTTTCCCCTTTGAGTTGGTCCAGAAGGTCATCAATCCATGGGATCAGGTACCTATTCTAGACAATGATCTTGCTCAACGCCCAATAGTCAATACAGAGTCTCCAAGTCCCATCCTTCTTCTCCACCAACATGATCAAGCTCCCACATGGCGATGAACTTGGCCGTATGTGACATTTCTGCAGTGGCTCCTGGATTTTCCTATTGATTTCATCATTCTCCAGAACAAAGCGCCAATAGATCGGTCCATTGGGCAGCGACACACCCGAGGTCAGATTGATGGGGTGTTTGACCTGACAGTGCAGAGGCACCCCTACGGGCGAGGTGAAGATGTCCTAGTACTCCTCCACGACCTTGTCCATTTGTTGTTGTCATGTGGAGGAGCCTTGTTTGGAGGTCATGGCCACAGTCTTCTTCTTGCCCTGAGGGCGGATCATCAGGAAAACAAATTTCCCGGTTTTAGAAATGAGCTTACTGCATTGTTTTGCAGTAACCAAAGAGATAACAACAGGTGGTGGTACCTCTAGTACCCTATACAACTTATTTCCCAAGGTAACAATAAAAGTGCGAGGCTAGGACTCATACAAAACATGTCACTTCCACAAGTATGGTTGGCCTAATAATACATCACAAAAATCAAGAGGAGCAATGTCACATAATACCTCATCGGTGAAGGGCTTGATGTTGTAGGGAAGACGACATTGTTGGCTGACGCAGAGATATCATCCTTGGTGAAGCCACCCGATGGTGTATGACTGTGGGTGTGATGTGGTCGGCAAGCCCAACTGCTTCATGACCTCTGCTGAAATGAGGTTCTTTTGGCTCCCACTGTCGACAATGAACTGTAGAGGGGAACCCTTTACCCACATCTGGGAGTGGAAGAGATGCTTCTCCTCCTCTGGATATTTCAGTTATTCCTTTTGGATATTCTTAGTGGAAATGGTGGCATTGGGCTCTGCATCGGTAATCTTCTTTCCTTTGTCATTCCCCTTCTCAGGTTCTGATTCAATGTCGGAGCATGCATCTGATTCATAAGTCCTCATCTCGGCCACCAATGACTGTTTGGCTCGACAATCACTTGTGTTATGAGTGGAGGTCTTATGGAACTCACACCACTTTCCCATGTCCTTCTTCGGCTTCGCGGTGTTGTTCCTTGCTTGCGGCTTTGGTAGGTTGTCTTGAGCCACCATGCCTTGGATTTGTCCTTTGTTCTACGGTTTGGGGGCACCTTTCGCTTGCTTTTGATTTGTAGATCCAAAGTCTCGCTTCTTCTGTTTGAATTTCTACTCAATCTTGGCAGCATACCAATATGTCATACCAAATGAGGAGATGCCAAGGAACTCCATTTCCTCCTGAATGTATCTGTGCAGACAACTGTAGTACTTTAGCACCAAATGTTTCTCCGAATCTTTGATACCTAACTTTGTGCACAGGGTATGGAACAAATTCTTCAGCTCATGCACATCTTGATCCCTTTGCTGCCACAGTGTATTCCATTGTATGTACTTGTCCTCATAGCTCCCCATGGGATAATATTGTTCCTTCATGGTGTCTCAAAAATAATTCCAAGTGGGTACAGCCGAGAACAGAGAGGGTTCCTCCTCATCCTTTTTCTCACAGTAGATTTCCCACCAGTCCTTGACATGGGGGGCAGCTTTGAGCAGTGAAAAAATAACCTTCTCTCGGTCGTAAAAGTCATGAACCAAGAAATATCCTTCTCATAGATTCAACCATATATCTACGACGTCTGCATCTATTTGGACATCAAATATGGGAATGTCAAAGTTTACTTGTACCTTAAAAGGGGTTGCGCCTCTAGAGTGGTTGTTGGATGCAGATGCGCCGCCAGTGGGAAATCGTTGAAGGATATGGGCGAAGTTATCCACCATTGTGTTACTTTGTTTTTCAAGGGCCTCCTTGAGCAATATTTTG